>BMAO01039397.1:0-27236 GCA_019973975.1 Trichonephila clavata | reverse complement strand
TGCTTCTGGAATTAATTGAAATAAAAAGAAGGAAATTTAATGCTTATTGTGTTCTAATTTAGAAATAAATTTTAATGTTAACGAATATTCAAACAAGAACTGTGGCACAAAAATTTTCATAATTCTCGTCTAGAATGAGAATTAATGAATGTGTTTTTCTTATTTTCAAATTTCTTTTTTACAGTGATATTCTTATAGACAGGAAAAAAGGGGTTACTGTACGTAGAATATAGCTGTAATAAAATGATTAAAAAAAGTTGCATACTAATTACATTTTTTTTATGCAAACTTACAACTTTTTGAGTAGTTACTTTTGAAAATTCCTGTAGTAGTTTAATATTTCAACCCTTGTGTGTTAAGGTTAATTTATCACTTAATGCAGTTAATATGTTGATCTTTAAATTTTTAACTGTCACAATGTTCAGAAATCAAGCGCTCTTTGTTCATAGTTGTTTAATTTAGATGCTGAAAGACTAGAATCTTAGCAAATGTTTTTCAATATTTCTGAAATCTATCTTGAAAGTTACTAGGAGGGGACCCCTGTCCACTTAACGGTGGACCCACCCCCATTATACAATCATGCAACTATTCATATTCATTGCTTAAATTATAAAACTGCAATTTATATGTATTATGTAGTTCAATTTTTTAAAAATATATTGTATTAGTAGGGAAAAAATAAATTTCAAGTCTTCATCTCCGCATTTTAATTTGTACTTGAATTTAGTGCCTCTTCAAACACAATGCTCCTAATTCACCTTTTCCTCTAAATTGTTCTGAATTTATTCCGTTTTTGCTTCTGCACCTTGACATAGCCACACACAATTGTCCGTGAGTAATATTGTTTCCTTCGATATTACACATAAACCGACTTTTTCAAAACTTTGTTCCTATGATTTGTTAATAGTCATGACAAATGCTAGTCTTAGAGGGAATTGTGTACGTTTCAGAACGAATGGCGTATCCAAGTCCCCTCGAATGTCCAGTGTGATCCTCGGTAACATGAAATTTAGTTTTCTTATTTCCTGATAAAATTTCCCAATGCAGTAAATTTCTAATCATAATATTGAACAGAACTTACTGCTTTTTTTATTATTGTTCTCATGTGGGAGGTAAATAAATAAATTTATTACATCATCACGAAATTTTTTTTTATACATAGAGAAAATAAAATTTTACAATCTACATCTAGAAACTTGACTCAAACTTTATCATTGTGACAATGGAATATCTAAATAATTAAAATTAAACTTTTGGTTTGTATATATTTATATGGCACAATAGAATGCATACAATAAAAGTTTTCCTGATTTCCTGAATGTTATATAACATGTCTTAAAAATAATTGCTCTCTTTTTTTTTTTTTAATATCTTGTACTTTAATTTTTAAATCTTTTTTTGAAATTTGTTTTTGTGTTACCAAAATTAATGAAATGGAACGAATCTTGTTTATTTTAATAAAATTTAGTAATTAATAGAGAATAATATTCAGTCATTTAATTTTTACTATTTGAATGATACTATATTAAAGGTTAAATTACACTCTGAAATAATAATAATTTTTTTTCTTGTAACTTATGTGTGTGGTTATTTCATTTTACATCACTATTCTCAGATTGTGAGCTTTAATTTCCCTTCAAGTTTTTATAAAGCTACAAATTGGACTTTTTTACTATTACTATTTTTCAAATAAAGTTTTTTGCACATAATTTTTGTTCATATCTTCTTCCTATTTCTTAAGGAAAAAAAGGGACCGTTTGCATTTTTTCTTTGTTAAACTATTATTATAGTTCTTAGGAAGAAAATTAATGCAGTTATGGAAGGGTTTTTTTTTTTTTTTAAATCACTGCACTTATCAAAAAACATTCCGAATACTCTCGCGACAAACGGAATTTCAAAGTTAGAGAAGAAGTAAGAAAAACGGAAATTGTTTATATTTAAAACATATAAAATTTAGAAATGGCATGGTATATAACAAATGTGAATGTATGTGTAATAATAATAAAATTAGGTAGATTTGCGTCATAAAATAAACTTGTCAAGGATTTCCCCAGATGATAACATTCTCATCGGATTGCGGTTAAAGCATTCAAAAGGTAATAAAAGATTTATACTCTGGGAAATACCTCCAAGGAAACCCAGCTGACCGAGCACAAGTAAAATCGAAGTGAAAACCGTGATTTTTTTCCACTGACCTCACCAGACAAACATCCGAAACGGACTTTTCATTTTCTCCCGGCCTCATCAATCCGCATCTAATAGCACATATCCGTGTCCCTTACCTACTTTTTTCCCAACAGTAGTCACGTACCAACAGAGGGGTCTCCATCGACACCAATCGAAAGCCGTTGCTCGGGAGGAACAAATCTCACCATCCCTACGTCACCCTGACCTCTAAAGAAAAAATCCACTAGCGGACCGTGTCTTCCAGAATTCCTCAAGATTAGGTCATCGACCGACTTGTCGTCGTCTTCCCTGCTCAGTCAAAAGTTCATGCGACTCGGAAATTATTACTAGCTGGCCGGTGGTGGCCCCGAATGGATTCTACAGGTGATAGTCAGGTCGAATTGGCTTGGGATGGACAAGATTGCATCAGAGGTGGAGAAGACATTTTTTTCTTCTTTTTCGGTTCGTTTGAAGAATGCTTTTTGGGGGGAAGTGTGTGAAAGGGTTTATGTTACGGGCGGGAAGAGGTTGCAGAGTACGAGTGGCCTTGAACTTGTGTGTTCATTCTTTTTGTTTAATTCAAAGAGAAAACATCCTAGTGAAAAGAGAATCCTCGTTTGGGGTTAGTCAAAGGGCAGAGTTTCTTACCTTAGAAGTGTAGGGAATGGGGTTGATATTATTTATTTGCGGGTTTTGTCTTCAATTCAAAATGAGTGATTGAAGGTAATAACTCTGTTTAAATAGGAATTGCAATTTAGTATAAATCACCATACATGTTTGGGACATGATTAGTACGTTTTCAAAACAAAAATGTATGTCATACCCTTTTCCCCCTCCTGTTTTGATGCTTTCTGGTTCAGGCAATATCAGAAATGATTGACAACAGTAATAAATCTGTTCAAAATCAGGTAGAGTTAGACGGTGTAGCGGAAGAAGGGTTGAGGTCATTCGTTTGTTTGGGGAAGATATGCGCAATGAGCTGCAATTCAAGATGATTGACAACGAAATAAATCTGTTCAGAAGCAGGTGGAGGAAAGGGGAGAATAGTGTTAAGTTAGACAGAATTGCAGAAGAGTATTTGAGGGAATTCTTTTGTTTTGAGGGGAAATGTGTAAAAGGCGGAAAGGTTCATACAGTTTATTTGGCCTTCTTTTCATCATTTTCATATTGAAATTAATTTTTATCTGGTTTTTCATTAAAGTTAATAAGGAAACTGACATGGGACGACACTTAAAAGTGCAGATTTTCTGGTGAAAAAAAAAGTTCACACTAAAGAAATGAAAAAAGCATTTTTTGTACATTATTTATGATTTCTGCTCCTCTACATTATTTTATCTTCAATTCCAAGTTATAATCTAACTGAATGAGAAACATTGATATAATCAAGTACAAATGAGCAACGATCTAATATAGCTTTAGTTTATTCATCAGGGAAAGTCAAATCAATAAAGGTTATCTTCAAGTCAAATTTGACAGAAGTGTGTTGGAAACAAAAGAAAAGGTGAGACATTTCGAGTAATATGTATCATAAGGTGGAATATTTTGGAAAGAGTTTTGATGAATTAATTATTGCAACATTTGCGAATGATCCGTTTTTGCTCTTGCTTTATTCTTTTAGGATTTAAAAAAAAGGAATATGGGATATTTAGATTTACTTAAAAAGAATAAAAAAATAGAGAGAGAGGGAAGAATAATCGCGCGCGCGCGTCTTACCAGTTCTGCAAAAAAAGATATTACAAGGATTAAAAACTTAATTACAGGGTGATTATAATGAAAGTTACACTTTCAAAATGCTGTAAAAAAGTAGAATCACTGCTCAGAATGACTTTAAATTTGAATTGAATGTACTTGAAGAAGGGAGAAATGGTATGGCATATGTTAAAAATTCATTAGCCTTTTTATAGTTGCTTTTATGCAGTGTTTGCCCCAAGGACAATCAAAACCCAATTTTTTCCATTCAATGTGGTACGACCATGCCGTGGTGGATGGACTTTTCATCAGTGCAGCAACATTTGAATGACTTTGAAATCAGTTTTTCCTTTTAAAAACCGAAAAAGTTATGCGCTTTGCAATACCGTTTCCCCTCTTTTTAAGTATATTCATTTCTCAAATAAGAAGTCATTCTCTATTCTGACTAGTGGTTCTTTTTATAACAGCTTTTTGAAAGTGAAACTTTAATCATTTTCACTTTGTACATAAGATTGAAGCACTTCCGGCTTATAATTATTATTTTACAAGCCGATAAAAAAGAATTATTAATAAGTTTAAATTGAGGACAAATTGTATTATAACATAAATAAAAATAATTTTATAAAAACTAGCGCACATGAAGGGGAAAAATATATCTTCAACATATATTAGGTAATAGTTTTTGTTTGAATATACTTTTTTGCGAAAAAAACTAAAATGGAAGTTAAAATCAACAATGAATGAATGTTAACAACATCTATAAAATATACTAGAATATTTCCATTTCTTGGTCTTAATGTTGCACTTGCAAAGCATTTAATAGTTTTTAAAAATCAGCTATTCACAACGAAATTATGTATGAAAAAAACAAAGTGAATAAAAACAAATTTCAAGATGCCTTTTATTATAATTTTTTTTTATAAAATGGTGGGACGAGTATCAAATATTTACTCAAAAAAAAAGTATGGTACATTTTTTACATAAAATATTTGCTTAAGTGGGTGAAAAAATACGGGAAATGGGACATCTTTAATGCGTACAGAATGAGATAATTTACTAAATAGAAACTTCTGGGGTAAATTTCTTTTTTCATAAAAAGTAAGTGCAAGAATATTGATGTAAAAAGTATTTGAAATTCTCGAAGAATAGAATTATATGTTGCAGGAAGACTTGATAATTACACAGAATGAAAAAGTAAACTATTTTACAAATATTAAATTAAAGATATTTCTTTAAAAAATGAAATAACATTTCAGCATTTTATTGAGGTTGCTTTTTAAAGAAGGATAAAAAAAGTTTTGCCTTTCTTTTCTATAAATTATTTACAACTTCATTAATTGAAATTAACAAGTTTTATAATAATTCAAAAGGTCTGCTACATAAATTTTTAAATAAATTCTTGCACAAAAAAAGTATTACTTTCTTTTTAATTTGAAAGTATTTTGAAAAGAAGAAAAAGAAAAAGAAAAAAAGAAAAAAAGAAAAAAAACAGAGGACGCGCGTATAAAATAATATACATCAAACTTTAGAGAGAATTTATAAGATATCTGAAACGCTTTCTCTCTCTACTTTCAATTATTTTTATTTTCAGTTCTAAAAATTTTGTTTACTTTTTTTTATTTATATCGTCCTTAGCTTTACCAATTCTGACATTTTCACCGAAATCGTTTGCTAATATTTTTTACACATTTTTTTTATTTATGCCATTCAATTAACCTTCAAGGACCACAAAGTTATTTCCGAGGGGAAAAAAACATACCTAAAGAATTTATTAGAAACAGTATTCTTAACGTATAATGGTCTTTGGCGTTGCCTTTAATATAATTGTGGTTTGTTCGAACAAGTTTAATTATCTGGCTTAGCGTGAATCTCTTTTTTTAAATAGAAGTTCTTTCGCGGTTGGGATTTTTCACCTATTTAATACAAAGAACTCTTGCAGTTTCAGTAGCAATTGTACAATTGAGTTCAAAGACATCTAGTTTAAGGGTGTCTGGAGAGGTTTTTTTGACCTAAGGAAGGAAAAGGCTGAACTATGGGTAGAGGAAGTATTTTGTATGAATTATTTTAAGGATTTCAGCTTGTCAGAAGTAAGCATAAGTTGTTACTTTTTATTTTATTCTGTTTTTTCTGTCTATATTTTCAAATTCAGATAAGAACAGATGGAAGTTTCAACTGCAAGTAGAAGATTATGAAGTATAGAAAATTTAGTATTAGTATAGAAAATTTAGTAGTTGAAGTATTTAACACTCAATTTTAAAATCTTAAATTTCAAAGAAGATATGAATCATTAACATATATCTTTCATATATCTTTAACTTTTTTCCTTTCATGTTAGCTTTTTTTTAAATACTGAGAAGTATGTGAAAAGTCTCAAAAAGATGAATAAACTCTACGTACGAAGAACAAAGATTGAAAGTAAAAATGATTTTTTTAGTATTATATATTTTGGTTAAACCTTCTAGCATAACTCAAAACCAAGAAAAGAATTTCAGCAATATCAGATAAACTACAAATATACAAGAATTTTCGACATGATAAAATTTCAAATACCTATAAAATTCGTTACGTTTTTGTTAACAATAATAATGCACTTGATTTTAAAGTACCAGCATAACATAAAAAGTTTTTTATTTTTTATTCTTAAAATTTGTTTGAATCTTCATTCTTGGGCATCTTACCCTATTATTAAATCTGATATTGTATCTTAACTTCACAGGTACAACTAGAGAAGTTGGAAAATAAAGTTAAGGATAAAGAATTCCCCAATCTTAAAATGTATTGCTGTTTCAAATCCTAATGTTTTTACGGGAATTTAAACAGGAATACTACTACTTAACAAGTCTTTACTCTTTGAAATAAATTAGTAATTAATTTATAAGCTTTTAAATAACTTATTAATTTGTTGAAAAAATTTTGTAAAATAATTTATTATTTATTAAAAATTTTGGCCCAGCTTCTACAATGTAATTTTTTTCAAAAAAAAAAAAAAAAATGAAAAAACCGCTTACATTTTTTTATGAAGAATAATATTCAATGATATTTTGGTTCAAAAAGATTGTGCGAAAAAAATTAATTTAAAAGGGATTTAATTGTTTTTTATTGTTATTATAATTGATTCAATAAAAAAAGTTGCAATGTATCATAAAGGCTCATTCACCAAGGCGGTCGCCGTCGCGATCAAAGTTGAAATCAGAGATATTTTCGTCGATCGATTCACACCAAAGCGTTTTCGTACGCGCGCGGTGGATTTCTGCTCATTAGGTGTCGCTGAAGATAGTAGTTGAAAATCACTCTTAAGTAGTTAATTCTGACTTGTTAAGTATGGATCGCAAGTGAAAAGAATTTTTTGCAAGTTTGTTAGTATTAAAAATGGAGGGGGGAGGGGAAACAATAGAGGGTTCAACGTATTTTTTTTTAAAAAAAGCGATTAAGGCCAACATTTATGCTAATAGTTGGGATGCGAGTCTCAGACACAGAAAGCTATTTTAATTTTTTTCGAATGTCGCCGCAGCTTTTCGATAATTTACTATCAACAGTTGGGCCAATTATTTCTGAAATCGATATTATAGAGCTAGTATTCAACCAAAGGATAGATTGGCTTCACCTCTAAGGTTTATACAAATTTCTTCTAATGTGAATAAATTAGTTCTGAAACTTTTGATGCTCTTACAAATGTTCATTAAAATTTTTTAAAAGAAGACTGTTTAAAGCAACTTCTCTTACTTGCTGTGTTGGTTAAACATTGAATTTTTGTCATGTAACAGAGATTAAAAACAAAACATTATTTTGTGATAGGAATCAATTTAAAAACACAAATTAAGTTAATTTTTCTTAACATCATAATTACATTGCTAATGATGCATGTTTCTATTAGGTATTGATACATAATTAACTCTTTCATGCACTGAATTTTTGATAAAAATAATGCACTAGAGTGAAATAATTACAAATATTTTAGATAAACCACTAAACTATAATTATTGAACAAAAGCTGGTATATATTAATATTAAACATTTCTTTTTCAAATAAAGGGTGTCTAAAGTTTTAAAAAATAGGAGGCACATATTTTATACCACCACACTTCAAGCAGCATGATAGTTCTGAAAACTTTATTTTTTCTTCCCTATGAAAAATGAGTTGCAGACACAACTCATCCAGGGAAAATAAATAAATACTCTTCATCTTATGCTGTTATTCATCCCATAAATTAAAACATTTTCAGTTTTTCCTAATCTAGTCTTGTAAGCTTAGTCTTAGTTTGGTCCTAATTTACCTAATGTTTGTTTTAATTTTAAACATTCTATTCTATACATTATTTTATTTTACCTAGTTTTTATTTAGTCAACATATATAATAAGTGTATTAGTTGTATTTATTTTTTCTTGTACATGAGCTGTATCTCATTCAAGCCATTTGTGTAATTTTGTATGTACTATTATTTAATAAATATTATTATTATTTTTAAAAAATGTAACTAATAACAACAATAAACACAATATTTGGCACAATAAACATGTCCATTATTGAGAAAAAATAAGCGAAATGCATTTTGTATTTCTAAAGAAGATGGCCTTCAATAGCGTGGTGGTGCATTTTTTGGGCTCTCATATTTTCATGCTAGCAATACACATGTAAGGTACTAATTACTATAATACTAACTCATTTAGTTTCATAATATATGTACTTACCTGGTTTGTATCAAATATCACAAGAATCATTTTTATTTACACATAAAAATACACAACACAGTCACTTCCAAAAAATAATACTCAACAGACGATCAAAGAATGAACTACTACATAAACCCATTACATGCAATTAGCTTCTGATATCCGTTGGAAACTTGAGTAATTGCTAGGATTTGACCTCTGTGTTGGTTCAGAGAATGTACCCCCCCCCTAGCATCAATTTCTGAGGCATTGAAACAAGTGGTGCATTTTATGAACCACCACACAATAAACAAATAAGAACTTGTAGTACAACATATGTACTACCAAGGATGAAAGAGTTAATAAGCTCAACACAATGTGACCAGTGTTTATCATTCTTTTTTGTTGGTTGCACATCTGAATACAAAAAAATGTGACAGATGTATGTTACAAACATATATTTATCAAAAGATTTAATTAAATATCTGACATCCTTGCTTACTGAATGAAATATTTTTTTATTAGTTCACAGAAATGCAATCTCATCAAAAAATATACAGATTGGATTATTTCACAAATCTTATGATTTTAAGAAAGCCAATATCAATCCATGTCAATTACAACTGGGCCAAAAAAAATAATATCAAATAATATATAACAGGAAAACTAAATAAAATATCTGTCTTGAGTAAATGTTGATGTAATTACAAATATTATTTTAAAGCTACAAAACTCATGCACTTTTAATTGTTTGTAGAAAATTCTTGTGTAACAGATGGGCTCTCTTGACGCATAGGGTTAAGAAACTCTGATCTAGATACATGCTCAAAAATTATGATCATAAAACTATTAAGTTTTACGATAAAAAAAAAACTATAAGATGGCATTTCTTACAAAACTTAAATAATAACAAAATAAAAAAAAAAATGCAAAAATATTTTCTTACAAGTATAAATCTGAAATACACTTTATTTAATGCACATTTTATCATTATTGAATATATTAAAATATGTAAATTAACCCTAGAGTATATATGCTTTATCATCAAGGAAGTTTTTTTTAAAATAGTTTTTAATACTAAGGTGTTTTTGATATTCTGTATTGCAAGAAGAAATTCTTATTATGGAATTTTGTATAAAAAAAAATGCTTCAATTTTTTTTAATAATGATATTATAGATTTCTACACAAGTATAAGAAAGTATTAAATAGTTTTTTTTTTTTTTTCCATTTTGTAACACAATTGTGCCATAACACACGACCTATTATCAATTTTTTTCAAGAGACAAAAATTAATAGAATGTAAATAAATAATTACAAGAAATTCTTAAGGAAATATAAATTTTCTTTCTAGCATTTTTTCTCAAGCTTTTATTATTAATCAATGGGTTTTTTTCTTTTCACTATGTCGTGCTCAAAAATTTTAAAAGCTTTTTTCTCGCATTTTAAAGCACTCGATTGAGCTGGAATTTAAAAAACAGGATTATTTTAGATGACAATTTAATTATAATTAATAAAAATCAATTGATTAAAACTAATTATTCAAAGAATTACAGATACAGCCATGTTGGCGTCATTCTTGGCGACACAGTGACCATTTTAGCGCTCGACTTAGGTCAAAACCTTTTTGTTCTCAGATTTTAAAGTGCTCAATTGAGCTGAAATTTTCCATACACGACTGTTTTGGGTGACAATACAGTAATTTAATAACAATTAATTTACAAAAATAATTATTCAGAGAATTACAGATATATCCACGTTGGTAGCATTTTTGGCAATTTAGCGACATTTTGGCGACTTGTGCCAAAATTTTAAAAGTTTTTTTCTTACGTTTTAAAGCGCTTGATTGTGCTGAAATTTAATGAACACGATTGTTTTGGATGATAATACGATAATTTAACTAAAATCAATAAAAATTAATTGATTAAAAGTAGCTTTTTGAAGAATTTAATTTTACTCATAGTTCTAATTGTTTATAATGTGTAACGGTTGAATTAGTAACCATACAAAAGCATATTCATCTGTGATTGGTTAAGTGTGCGACACGTGACTAAACTATGCACGCTCAAACGCCTGAACTTGAATCTTTTTTAATTTAAAATAGTCGCGATCACAACTTCTTCCACTGCCGGATATGATGACTCTGATTGGCTGGACGCTCAACGCTTCACGCTGACTGCCTTGGTGTGAATGCGGCTTTACTCTAATTATGGTTTGATTATAATAAAACATGATGGATTTAGTTGTATGTTACAAAAAAATGCGATAAAATAACCATACAGAAACAAAAATGCTTTGTATTTTATAATTTGTACCAAAATAATTACGTAGAAATTATATAAAGGCATAATGCGAAACGTTGCTTCATTTTAAAAACTTTAAATTCAAATAACTTGTAGTGATATAAAAATCAAAACGTCGCTAATTTGAAATTCTCATTAACATGAAAAAATTTTAGTTTAAATTATTTCGATCCCAATACCTATAATTTTTTTTAGTAAATGGTAATTTATTATTATAAAAATAACGCTAATGAGAATATAGCTAACGATAACGCTTTATTTCAGTATTCATCTGTTTGTTAAAACTTACAAAAATATAAATATCGTCTGATACCTATCAATCGCATTTAAATAAACTTCGACTTAATGAAAATAAAAAGTTTAAACTCTTTTCACCTGGTTATTATGGTTACCATCAAAGTTGTGGTAAACAAAAATTTGATAATGAGTTTGATGAAAGTTTTGGAAGAAATAAATTTAATTATTTTAACACGATTCTATTTCCAAGTCATATTCAACCAAAAAAATTTTTTTAAATGCACTACAAAATATAAAAGACCTCTTCAGTGTTCTAGTTAATGTCACTCTTCACAAACGTCTATTAAAAAGAGTTAAGCATGCTACTATCACGAAAAAATTAACATTCAGCTTTCGAAATAGAAACAGGAATCACACAGATAACGGGTTCTACTCTAATGAATCCTAAATAAACTTTGAATCTATTTGTTCTTTAACAAAGAATAACTTCATAAAAGAAACACCTTGTGTACAGATGAAATGATAGAGGTAATTATTATGACAATGAACTTCACCTTTCGATGGACAATTTGCCTTTTAACGATCGCGAACTACATAGATTGCATTTTAAATTGCCGGTAAAATTTTGGAGAACTAGTTCTAATTTGCGTTTCCTCGTAATTTTCCTGTCCATATTTTTATTAGTAACTAGATCATTTAGAAACATACAACTCAAAATTTTTTAAAAAAAAAGAAAGAAGGATTTTTTAAAATGTTTGCTTTAAAATTATACTAATGATGGTTTTATTTCTTTCATTTTTTTCAAGTACTCGAATATCTTAAGAATATAAGTAATGCTAATTGTGTCACATTTAAACAATGTTAGATTTAAATCTATTATGCTTAATTTATACTTAGTGTCGCTATGCACCAAAATAACAAAGTTTAAATAAATATAGAATTAAACTGGTCATATTAAACTTAATTAAATTCGTTATTTATCATTTCATGTTTCTTATATGTTTCTGTATTAAATTCTTTTGAAGTAATACAGCTTTGAAGAAAATGCTTATGGTTTACTTGAGCAACAGAAATTTCAATTTTTTCTTTTTGTGCTAAAATAGGACATTTTCAACACCTTTGTTATTTCAACCATTTGTAGATATTTCTGGATTTCTAATAAGATAGATAGATGTTAGGAAATGTTGACAGTTATAGTTACATATAATGATGTATTCCTAAGATTTAAGCAATATGTATACTTAAAAAAGTAAAAATGACTCTTGAGTATGATTTTTAAAAAACTAAAGACTATTGACCTATATCAAAGCACAAAACGTAAGCTTATTCTCTATTCAAACATCGGAAGACAAAAGAAATGTTAATTAGAAAAATAAATAAATTTGCTAAATGGAGCCGAAATAAAGTTTTCACGATTTAGCATTTGAATTGATTCTGACGTGCAAGTCATGTGTAACACGGAATTGTATGTGTGTAAGTCTTTTTAAATTACTACAAAAGAAAAAATTAAAGGAAATAATTATGAGCCTATTTGGTTAAGTAATTCTCATCAAACTGAGAAGACATAATTTCTGGATTAAAACTTTATTATTTTCCTGTTTGTCTCTAGATTTCTTTCATGAGAAAAACGAATAAAGAATGAAATAAACGCTGGTAAAGAAAAATTATTATTATTTTTTTTAAAGTACACTATTTTTTGAACTGTTGAATTTTGTGTGACGGGGATAATAAATTGTCAATTTCAAAATATTTCGGGATTTTTAAAATTATTACGCGCAGGGAAATGAGGTGATAAGCCTATATTTTTTAAATGTTTGTTACGAAAATTCATTTAACTTCTCAAACTAATGTTCAGTTATTTTACGAAATTAAGGACGTTGTTCATTACGTTTCTACGCTTCAAAACTTTGTTTAAATCTTTTTTCGTCAATGATTAGGTTGGTAATCAATGATAGGTAGGTAGGCAAGCACATTACTTACCTCATTCGTTAATATTTTCGTGTTTTTCCAATATAATGAGCCTGAATTTTATACTTGGCAGTTTATTTTTGATTAAAAGAATAATATATTGTATAAATACTTATCATTAAGTAAAAGTTTTCTTGTTCTAAACATGTAAAAGTATACCAGCATTGTCACATTTTTGAAATATTAAAAAAAAATATCTATATGCTGTCAAAAATAACTACATGAAAAATCTAGCAATAGACTATACATTCATAGGATTTTTGTTATGGCTATCTCTTACCATTTAATAAGGTTTCACAAGCCACATGCCATTTTTTTTTCAGAGATAATTCGAGACTTAAGGTGTACGACTACTTAGACAACTTTTTTTTTTTTAATGGAGATATGGGGATTTTTTTTTGTGGTTTTTAGGTTTGTTCAGTACATTTTAAGAAAAACAGGCGTAAATTAAGATGAGAAAAGAAATTATTATTACTAAAATGGGTAAAAATTTACAAAAAAATAATATAAACTGAGCCCGTTCTCTACCAAACGTTTATGAATACATTTTTAATTCTGACGTGTTACTATGTTATTCATTTTTGAAATGACCTTCAGGATAAGAGATATTTTAATTTTTACAAAAACTAGAGCCCTTTATCTTAGCTATTATACGAAATTGCTGAAAATAACAGTGATTATACTCACATAAAGGACTGTAAATTTTGCAATAAAACAGTGATTAATAAATCTGAAAGTTAAAATACTTCTACTATGATACAGAACATACACAAAAAAATTTCAATTCATTATTTTCAAAACTTTTTGAGCAATCGCTGGCCCCGGTTGAGCATTTAAAAAAAAAACACATTTCGAGTATAAAACATGTTTTAAAGTATAACATATCTTGCTTAAAGTAATGACATCTGCTTTTAAAACGCTTATAGTTTTTGTTCTACTGAACGGAAAATAATAAACTTGGTATTTTTATAAAGCTAATAAGATGGCCTATAAAATAAAATCATAAAAAAAATTGTCAATTTTTTGGCAAAATTCACAATTTTAGTGGTCAGATACCTTAAGAGTATCAATTTAATTATGTACTCATAAGATACTTATTGATATATCCAATCTGGTTCAATGAAAAATATATAAATAAAAACAGCAATGAAAGGCAATTGTTTTCGCACATAATTTCATTCGACTCTTTCATTTATTTAAAATAAAATAAACAGGTAAAATATGCGCCAGGGTGAATTGCAATACCTCGTGTTTTCGTTGCCATTATTCAAAAGCCCAACAAATTTTTAACCCGCATATACCTTTATATATAATTACAAGGTTCTACACAATTCATCATCTTTTCTCTACAAGGGCAAAACCAAAACATACGCATAGCACAGAGACCTAACACAATAAGGATTGCCTACATTTTCAAATGTATGCTGAAGCTTCACAGGAAATTGAAATTTTTCTTCCTTTTTCATCATGCAGAATGCTTCCTGACACTTGACCGAAGGGACCGGTTTGAGGCTGCAATAGGACCTCTTAACCATGAACTTGTTCCGTGAGGTAACTGCTATTATGAACACGTATTTTCTTTTTTTGCCTATGGGCGAAATGAAACGAATTGCACATGAAGAAAAATTTAATGATTTCTCTCTTTTTGCGCAGTGCTGTTGCCATAGTCGGAGAGAAATTCGTCGTTGTTGTTGTTTTTTACGTGTTGTGTTCTGAGAAAGCAGAGCTTGAGGGAAAATCTTCAGGATTCAATGCCCTATGTGTGATTTATAATTCATTTCAGTGTGTGTAATTCGTCTATTAATAGAAGGAGTATAGAAAATATATTATTAATGTCCACGCATGGTTGTCCCACTTGCTTAGGTTTTTTAAAAATTCTTTTTTTGTCATTTACACTGCTATTTACAGATAAAATTTGGGTGGGTGAACTTAAGGCTCTGCTCATGCTTGGACATCCAGGCTTTTAGGTATTTCGGGCCTCATACGCTGATGTAATCTTTTGTTGCGCAATATCTGACAGTTTGACTCAGGTGTTAAGTGAACTGAATGAGATACACGTAACTTTATACCAATTTCTGAAACACAGAATTTTGAACTTCATAATTCGTAACTGATTATTACAATTTTTTTTTGTTCCAAGAAATCGATTTCTTTCTTTGTTAATAGTATGCCCAATGCAAAATTTTGTAATATATAATGTAAACTGTATTGCATGCTCATTAGGTGGATCACGGTAATAATAAGAAGAAATTATTATTAATCAAAACCTACTCATACGGGAAATATGTTCTATAATATGGAGATTATATATAGGAAAAAATAAATAATTTTAATAATAATAATTCCAAAATTTTACACTGTCATAAAAAAGTTAAATTTTCGAAAAAATTGAAAAAGATTTTATTTTGGTTAGATGATCTTAGACTCAAAATCAAATTATTTATCTATATTATAATATAAATAAAGGCGATTATTATTGATAAGTGAATAGTACAATGTGCATCACAACATTTCATAACTCCAGCTCTGTCTCTTTACACCGTAGACCCAAGCTTTTTTTCTTTCTCCCGCTTTAACGTGCACTGTCCTTTCAACTATAAGCTTTTTTTTAAAAGAAAAATTTAATACTAAAGAAGCTGCTAAATGTACCCAATGCAACTGTTTAATATGGTTCTCTCATTGCACTAAATGATAAAAAGTGCTAAAATGCCTGTTTCATTTTAACAAAAATTACCTAAAACTTAAACGTTATTCCTTTGTGGCAGTACTTAACATAGGAGTTATTCTTCTTGACTTTTATTTTCCCCTTATATACCAAAGAACATCTTTTTATTTATAAATATATCATATATAAATCATTTATAAATACATTATATCAGTGTAGATGTTAATTTTTATTGGTTTTTATGTCAGAATGTATTTTGTTTACTTTCAGGAAATTAATACATTTTTACTGAAAAAATATATTAATTTTCTTTCTTATTTTAAAATAATCTTTTGTTTTTGAGTTTTCAATATGCTCACACTCCCTTCGTAGGCTTATCCCGCCCCCTATGGGGGTGCACCCCACAGTTTGAGAAACGCTGAGTTAAGGGCATTGCCATACACAGACCTCCTTTGTAATCAGGACCGATCCTAGCTGGTGTGCACTGTACGCGAGCGGCTAAAACGAGGGGCGGCTGCACGCCGCATATAGTTCGATCAATCAACCAAATTTTTTTACCAATATCTCCAAATAAAACTTATAATACTGAACTGGCGCAACAGCCCAAAAAGGCGAAGGCCTGCTGTGCCCATGTCAGCTTTCGTGACCTTAGGCGCTGGGGAGCATGTGCAGATGTTTCGGTCAAGTGGTCAGCCTGACGCAAAACCCCCAGTGCTCAGTTCTCAAGCAAGCTTGGTATTCACTTTATCGACCCACTGAAGGGATGAAAGGCTGAGTCACTCTTGCCCAACCTGGGATTTGAACCCCGGACCAGTGGTGTGGAAACGGATGCACTACCACTCAGCCACTGGACTTCTAAAACTTATAAGTCGAATAAATATGCTGAATTTTAAATAGTTATTAAAAAATCAAAATAAGTCCCGATTTCTCGATAGCATAGGATAGTTTAAAATAGAATGCTAGTGGACAGTATGTTGGTCCATTGTCCATTAATCTCTACTCTTTACACTCATCCTTTATTTAGTTACAAAATTCGTGGCAGAGCCAGTAATACCACAACAGAAAAGGTTTTCTAGCATATCGGCGGCTCACAAAGGCGATCGATGCTTAAGAAAGGCAGTTTAAAAGTGATTTGCGGAAGCTGCTTTACAAACAGATCTAACATGGTTAATATTACCTAAGACGTAGGAGTGTTTAAATTCAATATGCATCTGGGAAAATTGAAAGTTTTCAATTTAATAGCAGCCTTACAATTTAAAAAAACAACAACAAAATAAAGTGAAGGGAAGAAAGAAGTGATTTTTTTGTCTATTTGGATTTTTTATTAATGCTAATGCATTTTTAAAATGTTGTAGATGAGTTTAAAATGTCGACGTTAAGTATTAGTCCAAATAGGAAAAATTCTCTAGAGGGGTGGCACATTAGGTCTTTGCACGCGTCCGGCTGATACCGATGGATCGATCCTGCTTGTAGTACGGAGAAGGGGGGTTATGTTCTAAAAACAAGCAGACGAAAGCACCGAATGTGCCCCCTCTAACACACTTGTGTACGCCACTGGTTGGGGGTGTATCGGAGGTGATGGGTATATTCAAGGGAAAATTTTAATTCGTGACACAACTTGTATTTTACAATGTTTAATGTAAGATAGGGGTCTTCAACCTTTCACACCCATGGGCCACACCAATAATATCATAAAGATCCACGGGCCGCACCAGTTAATTTATAAAGATCCGTGGGCCACACCAATAAATTTATAAAGATCCGCGAGGCACTCGTTTGTCAATACAATGGCCGGAAAATTTATTTAAGGTATCCGAACACGTTCGGAATACTTTTTAACAAACTAGCCTACTAAAACATTATAAATGCTCTTTTAGGACTTAGTACTAATAAATATTACTATTTAACTATCAAAATTTAAAATAAATTACCTGAATTTTACAAAAATCACAATTATAAGTGAAATTTTAGCAACATTTTTGAAAAACTTCAAAGCAGTTAGAGAAAAAAGTAATAAACATATATTAGTAAAAGTATTACTAAAACAAACTAGATGCATTTATCTAGAAAATGTAGTAAAATTTTAATTTTTTATTAAAATTTGAAAATTTTAGAGTTAATTGAGTAAGCATTATAAGAAATATTACATTTTTTATGAGACCATTATTTAAATAACAAGCCATAACTCAAAAAGTATTCATACAGTAAGAAATATTTTTGTACATTCTCTAGAAAATAACGTAAATATCACGTTTAAAAAGTTTTATAGAAATACGTTCGTAATATTTTAAGTTATCAGACTCGCCATGATAGATTTTGAGCCATTTAAGTGCCCACTTCTGGTAGATCAAAAACCCACTTCCGGTTTTTCTAACTTTATAAAATTGGTTGTAACTTGGCCTCTAGGTAGTGTAGAAACAAAACAAAGTATATTTCGTAAAGTCAAAAGATAGCTGCATTCAATAAAAGAAAAAACAAAAATATCTGTCTTAACTGAATTTGGTCATTTTCAACGTGTTCGGATACCTTAAAAAAAGGGGGGAGGTTAATTTTACAAGACTACAAAAATAAACCTGGGTGGCCACCCCTAGCTTGGTATCGTATTGTGTCTTGATGTTGCAACTTCCATCACAACACTCTTGTTGCAAATATGTAAGGCAAACTCTTCCTTACTCTTAGGTTCAACAAAAAATAAAAATCTGATCAGTTTTCTCGAAAATGCCGCATTTTCCCTTCAACTTTTTGTTTGGTAACACGACTTGCTATAGTGTACTCATTCAAAGATCGTAAAAGCTTCTGAATTTCAGAATGTGGAACGGTACAAAATGTGCTTATCCCCAATCAAAAGGATAGCTTACTGCCACCTGTTGCTTTGCCAACTGATTAGGAGAACATAGAATAGAATTGTGTTCATTTATTCAATCTCCCTCCTCTATTGTACCGCTATGCTCAAGTTCATCTTTGGATAAGTATTGGCGAAACATTGTGAAATTTAGAACATAATTTACATGAACATTTTCCTAAAATTTCTGTCTGCGGTTTTATTATATAGTTTTTTTTTTATTTTTAAAATTATTAAAATACAGAAAAACATTTAAAAAATTCGTTTTGAAAATTTTTTAGAAAATTATATTTCAAATGGATATTAGAAATGGGAATGAAATGTTTTAACTGTCGAAATTAACAAAAAAATTGTTTTTTTATCCCAAAAATTGACAAAGTTGCCCCAAATCCAAATGATGAGTCACTAAAATGCCTTCAGCGGGCTACTCCTGGCCCGCGGAAGACCTGGCGTTGAAGACCCCTAATGTAAAAGAGGTAAGCTCTAGAACTAACTGATCAGCCGTTTCTGGAATTTACTAAATCGTCAATATTATAAAAGAAAAAAATCTTAGAGGAACAAGTTAATTGAAGTATTCAGATATATTTAGATGAAACTATTTAAACTATTGAAACCATTTAAAAAAGAACAATTTAAAATAATATTTCTAAAAAGCATGAATCAAAGCTCCAAGTTGCTTGAGATATTAATAATAACGATATATTTTGATGTCTTTTTTGATGCTCTATAATTATATTTTTTAAAAGATAACAATGAAAAAAAACCACCATTGATGAAAGAAAAATAGTTAATTATTCTATAACAAGCGTGTGGAAGAAAAAAAATTATATTGATTAAAAATAAATATCACTAAACAAAATTGAATAGCTATTTTTTTTAAAAAAATTTATTCGTTGCTTATTTTTGCATACTTTTTGACTCATGTATATTTTAAAAGGTACTCATTTAAAGTAATTACATATTAAATATATCACATTTTCTCTTTTATTTCTCCTTTATTACATGATTCTCATCAAAAATCAGTCTGAAACGATCTTTTATTGAAACATCATATTTAAAATTAACAATATTTAATGAAATTTAATATAGTCATTTTCAATTAAATTAAAACCTGATACATCTTTTGAAGGGTAAATTATAAGTTAAATATTTTGATTAATAATACGATTGAAAGATCTTTCAAAATTATTTTGAAATACTTTATTCGTCAATTTAAACGTATTTTAATCAAATATATTTGTTAGAAGCATTTAAAAAATTAATTTGAAGTTTTATTATAATTATTTGTCACACATTAAGTAATTATAAACTCTAAGTATATGAAATATGTTTTTAATAATCAGCTAGTTCAATTGTGCAACAGTTTGTTCCTAAGTTGCATCAGGTATAAAAATGTTTTATTTTAAATCTATATATTCAGCATACTGTAAAATGCAAAATTTAAATTAGGAGCAATTTTTTAGACAGAAAATGTAGTAATGTTAAACTAAATGTTTGTAATTTTAACACGTTTACTTGTTTATTATACTGAGTTCTTAAAATTTAGAGTTATTCATTCAATAAGCAATTTCTAGCTTTAAATGTCAAGATTACAATTGGTATTACAGTATGAGATAAACAATACAAAAAAAATACAATACAATTTTAATTTGGATGAAAAAGCTGGTTCATACAAAAACCATTCAATAAGATAAAATATGATACTCTTTATGTACCGTAAAATCCGGTGTATAACCCCACCTGTACTTTCAAGCTGCAATTTTCAATTTTTAGGTATATTCACCGTATAACGCTCCTCCCCTTTTTTACGAAGAAACATGAAATGTACATATGCAACGCTCTTATGTTTTGAAGTAATTCATTCGAGGTATTATTCCAAGCTTTAGAAATAAAAAATAGTACACTTCTAGTACTACAACCCTTTAAGTTCATAAGAAATGTAATTTCTTATAAAGAAACAGTATTTCGATCTATATAAGTCTACTTTTTCTTTAAAGCTCTCCTTTTTGTACCCGGCGTATTACGCGCACCTGTAAAATTCGATCTCTTTTTTTTGTGTGTTAAAAATGCACTTTATACGCCGGATTTTACGCTACATATAAAGTCAGAATGTGTATCACTATTAAAGCACTTGACTATTCTTTAAAAAGCTGTAAATGAATTGATCCTGTTCCAGTAATTTAAAATAACTTTACAGTGATAACAATAATTTAAAACAACTTTAAAGATTAACCCTTAACCCTTCTTTTGAGTTTTAGAACAATTGAAATGTAACTCATCTCAAAAATTAAATATCCATTCAAGTATCTATGGATGTATTACCATCGTTTAAATTTTAAAAAAATGGAAAAAATTATTAACATTACGCAAAAGGAAAGAAAAAGAGGTAAGCAGAATCTTTTCTCACACACACACATTTTTTATATTTTTAGGTGGCTTAGTAGGTTTGTCGCTGGCTTTGTACGCCGTTGGTTGCTGGTTTGACCCCGGCCCAAGTCGGTGGATTTTCATGATGCAGAAAATCGACAGCGTCAATGTCGTATGATTATGCGGCATATTAAAGATGCCCTGAGTGCCTGTTTGTTTTGAGTACTCTCAGTTAAATTAAATTCCTAAGAACAGCTTCACATCTTCAGAGCTCAGGTGTCTTCCCCAGGAGAGGAAACTGGGCGTCAAAATTACTTGCGGTGATTGGTATTTCACCTATTTGGTGCCGCATTAAAAAGAGATACCAACTCCCACGGAATGTACTAGATCTGCAATGGTAAAACCCCAAGGCGCAGCCTCATTAGAAAAAAGAATTATCGTCCCAGTACTGCAATAACCCTATTTCGAAAAAGTAATTAGAAATTCCATAAAGTTAAAATAACATTCCCGCAATGAAACTGACGAATTGACAGAAGCCTTAAATCCGTGCGGACCAAAAAAAAATATTAATACTTATAGAAGCGTAAGTTTATTTTGGATGTAGCATTTATAAAAATAATAGTTAAGCTATATAAATATTTCAATACAATAAATATTTTCTCCCCACAATTGATATCATTTTTTTCTTTCTATTTCAGAAGAGATTTCAGATAGTTTGTTTCAAACTGATTCAATGTAAATATTAGCATTTTTGAATGTAATTGAAAACTTATTTCTTACAACTTAATAAAACTGCTATCACCAAAAGTGCTTCCAGTTATGGAAATATTTCTAAACCAATTTCTTAAATATTGCCAAGCAAATATTTACGAAATTGAGACACGAAGTTGTATTAAATTTAACCTACAAGTTTGAAACGGGAATTACTATCGTATGGTTTCTCAAAAAATAATTATGCAGTTCTAAAATATAAGCTACAAATACGTTTTTTATATTCCGTTGCATAAGTTGGCTCACGCAAAGGTTTACTTTAAGCAGTTTGATAATCACGCATTTAACAAATTTTTTCAGAGCAATTTTAATCAAAAACTTTAGCAGCTTCAATCAAAAATTATCAGCAGTATGGCATACACACAAAATAAAAAAAGCTTAAGTCATTTTACCAGTAACACTACTTTTCTTATAAGTAATCGATACTAAGTAAATATCGATAATTTATGTTACGAATAATTGATATGTCATGTAACACATATCTGCCTATATTTTTCCCATGCTTTTTTACGATTCAAAGAGACAGCCAACTTAGCGAGTGACTTTGTACATACAGTTAAATCTTATCACACACAATACTGTCACAATTATTTTAATGCATTTTTGTGTTGACTGGACGGAATCGACAATTAAAGAATTGTTGGGTTCAGTGCCCTTCTGAGAGATAATATTTCCATTATTTCATAGATATATGACTATAACGTTGACAAGATATATGTCGTTTTAAAGATATAGGGACGGAGCGCATTGCTTATTTTAGAATGTATTTTTTTAAGGTGTCTGACTACGTTTGAATTGTGATTGTGAGGAAGCATAAAAATGGATTATGTTTTTAATACTTAGTGTCAAGTTAAAATAGAACATATACATTAACTTGTTTTAAAAATACGTTATTACAAGAAAGAAAATATTTAAATGTGATTTTTAGCAAAAAATGAAAAAAGGATGACATATTTTGCAAAAATATTTTTCCTTTTATGGAAAATGCTGTTCTAATAATAATATTTTGCCTATATGTATCAAGGATTTCTATACCGGTGCTTAAATAAGATTTTTGAAATATATAATTTAGAAGTGGATTTTTTTCGCATTATATTACATCAGACTAGAGAAATTTTAACAAAAAAAGAAAATACATATTATTTTAATTGATCCTAACTCTAGAAATGATTTATAAATTTTTCAAAAATTCTTGCTCTTTCCCGGTATAGAAACCTTAAGTATATATAGGAAAAACTTTATTACAACAGAAGCATTTTTCCAAAATGGAGAATATTTTTGAAACTACATTAAAATAATTTTTTCTTGTAATAATACTCTTAAAACAACTTTATATGTATATTCTAATTCACAACTGAAACTAAATATCAAAAACATTATCCATCCATTTTTTTTCAAAATCACGGTTCCGAACTTAAATCAGCCACAACATAAAATTTGATAAAAATTTAAACTGCTTTTAAGAATGTATAACATAAAAATAATGAATCTATTTATATAATTTAATGTTATTGAAATAATTTTTATATGAATAAAATTATTATAATTAGAATGCATACAAATCTCATAAAAGCATTAATCATAATGATGCACATCAAAGTGTCAAAATGAGGTGTAGAAAATTCAGAAGAATATATTCTTGAATAGAGAGAGTATTATAAAGTTTGAGGATTTTCGCGGTGATTCAAAAGCATTTGAATTCGATTATTGAAATGTATTTAAATCCCTGTCTGATGCATGCTGAACCATCTTTTTAAAATACATTTATTCAAGCTTTTCACAAAGATCAAACATCTTTAACCTCATCTACATAACGCAATTTATTTTCATCCAATTCTTCTTCAACGTCGCTAAGCAACGTTCGCAAAAAACAGAAACGGCGTTGCCATTCTATTTTTGTTATCTTTTGAAATATATTTGAATCAAACGATTTCATTAAATTAATTTCTTTGTAGCCGAACTATTTATCTGCTTGATTAATTTCCGTTTTTTTTTATAAGCAAAACTTTAATAATAGTCATGGAATGGATAATTTTACAAATACCAATTTTTTTAGTTGCAAATATTGCGATATACAGAGGTTGATTAATCGATTTGTCGGTATTACTCATGACATATAATGAAATCTAATTTGTAACAACTAGTGATCAATTCAGGCTTCAGAAGAGATAATTACTCATCCATTTATAAAGTGATAAAATATCCGTTCTTATTCAAGCGAACAAGAATAATAGAGTGGATAGCATATCTAAATAAATACATAAGAATTTTCCGCTGTTTTCTTAAGGTAAAAAAAGCAAAATTTTTCTTTAATGCGTGCGTCAAGTGAAACTTTTATTCCTTCCGAGGAACAAATATCAATCGAGGAAAAATTATTTAGGGACAATTATCCTTTATATATATATAAATTAGTTATTTTTTTATCAATTTTGATCGTTATCATCACGATTATTTAAGTTTTTATTATTGCTTTGGGGATTTTATAGGTTAAATTGGTTCTAAGTCACACATTTATGGATTTACTAATACTCCCCACCAAGTCTATAATACAAATAATTGCTGTAAATTTAATCTAAGCACTGAATGCAAAAAGGAAATACATTGATAGACGGAATGGAAGAACTCAAATAGGAAAAATAGGGTTCATCCGCATTTACGAATGGCAGCAAATCTTTAATCGCAAAAATCATTCTGGTATCTCAATGCCTTAATCCAGGGGTTGACAAACTGCAGCTCTTTGAATAGACTGTTGCGGATCTTCCGACTTCTAGCTATACGATTCATCAAAAAAATTATTATATCTATTAAAAATTACGTTTTCTTTTTTCTCTCTCTCTTTTATAATTATCTATTGAAAAGATTTACCTTATTATTCATGTATTAAATTGTTTCTTAATTGACAAAGCGTATTCAGAGAATCAGGGAAAATATATTAAAATTAGTTCTGAAGAAGTAAAAAATCTAATACACATATTGGTATATATATAGAAAGACACTTATCTAAGTGTGATTTCTAACAAACTTTGCTTATTTGCATACATGAAATAGGGCGCATTCTTGAATATGAGCACGAGATACGCATAAACCACAACAGAAGTGCCAAAAAATATATTCCGTACTTTGTGACATGTTTAAGGCTTAATAAAAATAGAGTTGAACTGACTATTATATATTCAGAAACAATCAAAGTCAATTTTATTGATTAGCGTAAACATGAAATTTCAGAATAAAGTTCTAACGGTATTATTCTAGGAACATTTTTTCACGACTATTAGAAACTTAACTTTAACAGTAGGATATTTTGACATTGGTTGTTTCTTCATTGAGCCACAGGAATAAAAAAAATCTTCGAAAGTTTTTAGTTTTTTTGGAAGGGGATAGTGTTATATATATATTTTTTTATGTAAAGTTTTATTTGTGAATATTATAAAAACAAATGTTAATTGGAGTGCAACAGACGATCGGGGCTGTTACAGTAGGCTTCTCTTCCCCTCTTTGTATATATGGCTCATTGAGTAAATGGCTCTTTGTGTAAATGGTTAATAATTCGATTTTTAAGACTCTAGTGATAAAGCATGCGGCCATGTCTATTGAATTACCATAGTCCTGCGAATTCATGGGTTAATATTTATTGCATTTATAATAAATATTGTATTTATAAAAATATTCACAGAGAGAGAAACTATATTTTTTCAACATCTTGATAAAATTATCAAAGTATTATTGTTCGGTTTCTGATAAAATTACGTAAGTATTATTTCATCTAAGTACATGAAGAAATTAGAATTTATTTAAACGCGTGTAGTTTTATATAAAATTAATTTTCTTTGTCAATAATTTTTTTAAAGAATAGTAAAATGTGTTCTTGAAATTTTCTATAAAAATTTTTTCAAAGAAATTTATGCAGAAACGTAGAGAAATAAGAATAATTTTTTTAAATTTTTGCAGCCAATGTAAAAAAAAATAGTTAAAATAATAAAAATGTTTGTTTAAAACGAGAGAAATACTAACGATGAAAAATGTATTATGGAAATAATTATTTAAAATGCGCTTAAAAATGTTCGAACTTTTAAAATAATTTCTTAATAATTTTCCTCAATATATTATTACTTTAAAATAATGTTAAGTGCTTTAAAATTTTAAAATTTCTCAAATATTTACTATGAAACAGAAGGGTAATTCAATATGATATTGTTATGCAAATTATGCGAAATGCTAATTTTTTTAAAAAGTTTTTATTTACTATTCAACATTTTTTTTCATAAATTTTTTATTTTTATTAATAAAATTTTTAAACGTTTATTTTATTTATAAATAATGCTTATAATTTTTTTTGTTTTACAAGTCTTATTTTATTTTTGCTAGGTAATGACGAATATATTTCCCCCAATTAAAAAACATAAAAATCTCCTCAACTCACGGATAATCAAAATAATAATAATAAAGTATATTTTTAAAAAAATATCTTAAAATATTCTTAGTGTTACTTTAATTTAATTTGGTATCCATTATCCAGTAATATTATAAGAATTATAATGTTTAAAATACAACTGTATTTAATTGAAACTTATATTCATCAATTAATTGCTCCATTTTTTTATTGTTCAAAATCCTTTAGATTCACAACTGTTCCTGGTTTTATCCAATTGAAAATTTTTTCAATTTTACAAAAATTTATATAAAATGTTAAGATTTCTAAGATTTGTAGTAGATATATCTATATGTATAGTTATTATATAAAAATTCACGTTCTTAAAATTTTTACAACACAAATTAATGGAAAACGATTTTTTTCTTTTATAGTTCAAAAAACATAAATATAAGATTAATAAAACATACCTTTAAAAAAAAAGAACAATTCTTTTTCTTTTGATAAACTCCGACAAAACCAAAATCCTTCCGATAGACAGTCCAATCAAATCAATTTACAAGCCGCTTTTCATCCAAAGAGAGAGATTCTTTCCGAAGAGCAAGAGCTACACAAAACACTTCCTGATTTTGCGAGAAAAACAACCCGAGTGAACTCTGAGTTAGGTAGTCCGAGTTCATCAAGTGTTTTCACAAACCATGGAGTTCCATTTTTCGTTTCGAAGCGGACATACCACCTGGCGCATGCGCCATGAGCCACAAGATGAGCTATAGTATTGCCAGATACGGTACAACTTCGACAGATGATTTTCAAGTTCCTTAAACAATGGAACATCTGGCCATTCATGTTCCTTTATGTTTGTTTATTTTATTTCTTTCTTGTTCCATTTATTGTTTATTTAGTTCATTTTCTTGTTCTATTTATTGCTTTTTTATCGTTCATATCTGTGAGCAATTTTTTTACTCTTCTTCATTTCAAGAAGCTGTTATTTGTTAAAAATACGGAATATATAAATATAAACTTGTGTGAAATGAAATGTTTATAAGCAGACTGTAATGAAAGAAATTTATGCTCAGAATAAAAGTTGTGTAACACACCCTTCATACCTCATTCACTACTGCTAAAATAAAATTCTTTTTACATTCCATTCCCTTTTGTATTCCATTTAAATCGTGAAACGGAATCTTCTGAGTGTGAGGCTTGGAAATAAA
>BMAO01039396.1:0-31245 GCA_019973975.1 Trichonephila clavata | reverse complement strand
TTTCAGCATCATGCACATTATAATTCGTTATATTTGTTTATAATATTGTGTTTAATGCAGAGAAATAGCTTTTTCTGGAATTATAATAAAGTAAATACGGATGGGGTGTTTTGAGAAAGTGGACTTATACCACTTTTAGAAAAAAATTCGTCCGAAATTCCATAAATTAAATAAATTTGTATTGAAAAAGGATGGAAAATTAACAGCATTTAGTGGGGTATTTTGCTATATGTAGGTAAAATTTTTGTAGCTGATTGCTTTCATTTTTTATGAATATTTATGTCAAAAATCACTTTTGCAGAAACACCCTCATTGTTGTCTGGAACTTGATTAGAATTCCATGCCTTGATACTTCATTTGCTCACCTGTTTTCAGCATCATGCACATTTTTATTCATTACATTTGTTTATAATGTGTTTAATGCAGAGAAATAGTTTTTTGTGGAAATAATAAAGTAAAAACAGATGTGTTTCCTGGAAGTGGACTTATACCACTTTTAAAAAAAAATTCGTCCGAAACTCCAAAAATTAAATTTGTATCGAAAAAGGATGGAAAACTAACAGCACTTAGTGGGGGATTTTGGTATATGTAGGTAAAATTTTCGTAGCTGATTCCTTTAATTTTTTAAGTATTTATGTCAAAAACCACTTTTGTAGAAACACGTTCATGTTGTCTGGAATCTGATTCAAATTCCATGCCTTGACACTTCATTTGCTCACCTGTTTTCAGCATCATACACATTACTATTCATTACATTTGTTTATAATAATGTGTTTAATGCAGAGAAATAGTTTTTTGTGGAATTAATAATGAAAAAAGATGTGTTTCCTGAAAGTGGACATTAAAAAAAATTGAGCCTGAAATTCCATAAATTTATTAATTTGTATTAAAAAGGATGGAAAATTAATAGCATTTAGTGGGGGATTTTGGTATATGTTGGTAAAATTTTTGTAGCTTATTGCTTTCATTTTTTATGAATATTTATGTCAAAGATCACTTTTTCAGAAACGCCCACATGTTGTCTGGACCCTGATTCGAATTCCATGCCTTGACACTTCATTTGCTCACCTGTTTTCAGCATCATGAACATTATTATTGATTACAATTGCTTATATTAGGGTGATTTTAATACCACATAAAATAATTTTTCTACATTTTTTTGTAGTCTTGTTAGAAGGTTATAGTCTCTTTTTTTATCATGTGGAGTTCACTACTTGTGTGTATCTTTAATCAGATTTTCCAAGTGAATATCATGGAAATTGTAAAGGGAAAAATATGAGTGGAATTATTGGAGTATAATTTTTAAAATAAAAGATGTTTTTTGCAGAAAGTGGACTTGTACAACTTTTTAAAAAAATTCGCCCGAAATTCCATAAACAATAATTGTATTTACAAAATGAGCAAAATTAAAAGTACTTAGTGTTGGATTTTTGTATATATAGGTAAAATGTGGAATTTATATTTTTATTTTTGATGTTGTGAATGTAAGGGGGCCATAGGTGTTGAGCCTAAATTGCTTGGTGAGAAAATTTCATTTCCTTCCTTTTTCTGTGTCAAGATTCATTTTTGGGTGTATTTGTGTGCTTTAGAATGCTTCACAGAATGTTATTTATTTATTTCGGAAGATGTGTTCTGTGATCTGATGATTATCCAATTCACTTTTGATATTTTCGAATTGATACATTTGCAAATGTGTTAGGCTACCAGTGGGAAATATAATTTTCTTTTTTTTTTTCAAGTTTTATTTGGCTTATTTTAAGCCATATGCATCTGAACTTTTTCGTGAGGCATCCTTTTAAGATGTGTTGGAATTATATACACTGCTGGCACTTAGAGAAATGATACATAATTAACATGGATCAATTTCTAAACATTATTAACATTGGGAAATGTAGCCGAGAATTTTATTGGTCTGGGTAAACATTACTAGGTAGTGTTGTTTTTTATGTTTCATTTTTATCTGTCATCTTTGGTTTATTGAATATTAAAAGTGCTCCTTTTATTTTTTTCTATTTTGCATTAATAGATTTATTTTAATTTTAATTTAATTGTGTTCTTTTTTTAGGCTTTACTATTGATAGTCTCTTCAAGGAACTTTAGCCTAATCTCCTAAAATGAATGAGCTGTTGACGGAAGAATTAAGTTACATCAAAGTACATTTAAGTCATGATGGGTCCAGACCATATGTTGTATTTTCTCCTGACGTAGGTAATTGTGTGAAATTTTGCTTGGCCCTATTTTATTGTTTATTTAAAAGCCAATCCGGTATTATGTTGGGGGAAAAAAGCAAAGACTTATATAACATTAAATTTTTTAATGAACCTCCAACAAAAAACAATCAAAGTAATGTGTCAGTTTGATAATGTCCCTTTTTCTCTACAGAATGGAAAGTTTTTTCCTTTTTTTTTTTTAATCTTGAAAGTAATTTTTGTTGTAAATAAGATGTGCCCCAGTCATTCAAAAGAGTTTTGGTGTTGCTATATGATTAACATGCTTTGATTGTAATTTTCCTAAAAAGGTTTATTCTTTAAATTTTTTTTTTGTTACCAACAGAATTTGCTTATAATCTCTCTTGTCATGAGGCATACTGCTGACAAAGCTGTATTAAATTATTAGTTAAAATAAATAAATATTTTTCAATGCCCCAAATGGACCCACACCACCTTCAGAAATCAAGAAAATGGGAAAATCAAAGACTTATCAAGTATTGAATATGGCATGTGAATTAAACCAATTCATTTATGAGATTTTTATTAAACAGGGTAAAATGTACTAAAAATGCTTTGTTTCAGTATTTCTTCAAGCAATACTCAGAAAACTTGAATTGTATGTGCTTTTTTCACTTTTTATTACCATTGCCCAAAATTCTAGTAGTCTATCAAACATGTTTATGTCATTAACAGTGTTTCTACTTTCAGAAAATTAAGTAGCAAATTTATGGAGTATAATTTCTAAACATAAAAAATGTGTTTGCGGAAGTTGGACTTGTACTACTTTAAAAAAACATTGGTCTGAAATTCCATGAATTAAATATATTTGTATTGAAAAAGGAAGGAAAATTAACAGCATTTAGTGGGGGATTTGGTATATGTAGGTAAAATTTTATTAGCTGATTCCTTTAATTTTTTATGAATATTTATGTCAAAAACCACTTTTGTAGAAACGTGTTCATGTTGTCTGGAATCTGATTCAAATTACATGCCTTGACACTTCATTTGCTCACCTGTTTTCAGCATCTTGCACATAAATATTCATTACATTTGTTTATAATATTGTGTTTAATGCAGAGAAATAGTTTTTTGTGGTATTAATAATGAAAAAAAGATGTGTTTCCTGAAAGTGGACATTAAAAAAAATTGAGCCTGAAATTCCATAAATTTATTAAGTTTGTATTGAAAAAGGATGGAAAATTAATAGCATTTAGTGGGGGATTTTGGTATATGTTGGTAAAATTTTTGTAGCTTATTGCTTTCATTTTTTATGAATATTTATGTCAAAGATCACTTTTTCAGAAACACCCTCATTGTTGTCTGGAACCTGATTGAAATTCCATGCCTTGACACTTCATTTGCTCACCTGTTTTCAGCATCATGATCATTATTCTTGATTACAGTTGTTTATAATTATGTGATTAATGCAGAGAAATAGTTTTTTGGGAAATTAATAAAGTAAAAATAGATGTGTTTCCTTGAAGTGGACTAATACCACTTTTAAAAAAATATTTGTCCGAAACTCCATAAATTAAATAAATTTGAATTCTAAAAGGGAGGAAAATTAACAGCATTTAGTGGAGGATTTTGGTATATGTAGGTAAAATTTTCGTAGTTGATTCCTTTAATTTTTTATGAGTATTTATGTCAAAAACCACTTTTGTAGAAACGCGTTCATGTTGTCTGGAATCTGATTCAAATTCACTTGCCTTGACACTTCATTTGCTCACCTGTTTTCAGCATCATGCACATTTTATTCATTACATTTGTTTATAATTTTGTGTTTAATGCAGAGAAATAGTTTTTTGTGGTATTAATAATGAAAAAAAATATGTTTCCTAAAAGTGGACATTAAAAAAAAATTGAGCCTGAAATTCCATAAATTTATTAAGTTTGTATTGAAGAAGGATGGAAAATTAATAGCATTTAGTGGGGGATTTTGGTATATGTAGGTAAAATTTTTGTAGCTTATTGCTTTCATTTTTTATGAATATTTATGTCAAAGATCACTTTTTCAGAAACGCCCACATGTTGTCTGGACCCTGATTCGAATTCCATGCCTTGACACTTCATTTGCTCACCTGTTTTCAGCATCATGTGCATTACTATTCATTACATTTGTTTATAATATTGTGTTTAATGCAGAGAAATAGTTTTTTGTGGTATTAATAATGAAAAAAAGATGTGTTTCCTGAAAGTGGACATTAAAAAAAATTGAGCCTGAAATTCCATAAATTTATTAAGTTTGTATTGAAAAAGGATGGAAAATTAATAGCATTTAGTGGGGGATTTTGGTATATGTTGGTAAAATTTTTGTAGCTTATTGCTTTCATTTTTTCTGAATATTTATGTCAAAGATCACTTTTTCAGAAACACCCTCATTGTTGTCTGGAACCTGATTCAAATTCCATGCCTTGACACTTCATTTGCTCACCTGTTTTCAGCATCATGATCATTATTCTTGATTACAGTTGTTTATAATTATGTGATTAATGCAGAGAAATAGTTTTTTGTGGTATTAATAAAGAAAAAACAGATGTGTTTCCTGAAGTGGACATAAAAAAAATTGTCCGAAATCCATAAATTAATAAATTTGTATTGAAAAAGGATGGAAAATTAACAGCATTTAGTGGGGATTTTGGTATATGTAGGTAAAATTTTTGTAGCTTATTGCTTTCATTTTTTATGAATATTTATGTCAAAGATCACTTTTTCAGAAACACCCTCGTTGTTGACTGGAACCTGATTCAAATTCCATACCTTGACTCTTCATTTGCTCACCTGTTTTCAGCATCATGCACATTATTATTCATTACATTTGTTTATAGTATTGTGTTTAATGCAGAGAAATAGTTTTTTGTGGAATTAATAAAGAAAAAAAAATGTGTTTCAGGAAGTGGACTTATACCACTTTTAAAAAAAAATTCGTCCGAAATTCCATAAATTAAATAAATTTGTATTGAAAAAGGATGGAAAATTAACAGCATTTAGTGGGGGATTTTAATATATGTAGGTAAAATTTTCGTAGCTGATTCCTTTAATTTTTTATGAATATTTATGTCAAAAACCACTTTTGTAGAAACGCGTTCATGTTGTCTGGAATCTGATTCAAATTCCATGCCTTGACACTTCATTTGCTCACCTGTTTTCAGCATCTTGCACATTACTATTCATTACATTTGTTTATAATATTGTGTTTAATGCAGAGAAATAGTTTTTTGTGGTATTAATAATGAAAAAAAGATGTGTTTCCTGAAAGTGGACATTAAAAAAAATTGAGCGTGAAATTCATAAATTTATTAAGTTTGTATTGAAAAAGGATGGAAAATTAATAGCATTTAGTGGGGGATTTTGGTATATGTAGGTAAAATTTTTGTAGCTTATTGCTTTCATTTTTTATGAATATTTATGTCAAAGATCACTTTTTCAGAAACGCGTTCATGTTGTCTGGAATCCTGATTCAAATTCCATGCCTTGACACTTCATTTGCTCACCTGTTTTCAGCATCATGTGCATTACTATTCATTACATTTGTTTATAATATTGTGTTTAATGCAGAGAAATAGTTTTTTGTGGTATTAATAATGAAAAAAAGATGTGTTTCCTGAAAGTGGACATTAAAAAAAATTGAGCCTGAAATTCCATAAATTTATTAAGTTTGTATTGAAAAAGGATGGAAAATTAATAGCATTTAGTGGGGGATTTTGGTATATGTAGGTAAAATTTTTGTAGCTTATTGCTTTAATTTTTTATGCATATTTATGTCAAAGATCACTTTTTCAGAAACACCCTCATTGTTGTCTGGAACCTGATTCAAATTCCATGCCTTGACACTTCATTTGCTCACCTGTTTTCAGCATCATGATCATTATTATTGATTACAGTTGTTTATAATTATGTGATTAATGCAGAGAAATAGTTTTTTGGGAAATTAATAAAGTAAAAACAGATGTGTTTCATTGAAGTGGACAATACACTTTAAAATAAATTGTCCGAAACTCCATAAATTAAATAATTTGTATTGAAAAAGGATGGAAAATTAACAGCATTTAGTGGGGGATTTTGGTATATGTATGTAAAATTTTCGTAGCTGATTGCTTTAATTTTTTATGAATATTTATGTCAAAAATCACTTTTGCAGAAACACCCTCATTGTTGTCTGGAACCTGATTAGATTTCCACTCCTTGATACTTCATTTTCTCACCTGTTTTCAGCATCATGCACATTTTTATTCATTACATTTGTTTATAATATTGTGTTTAATGCAGATAAATAGTTTTTTGTGGAATTAATAAAATAAAAACAGATGTGTTTCAGGGAATTTGACTTATACCACTTTTAAAAAAATTCGTCCGAAATTCCATAAATTAAATAAATTTGTATTGAAAAAGGATGGAAAATTAACAGTATTTAGTGGGGGATTTTGGTATATGTAGGTAAAATTTTCGTAGCTGATTCCTTTAATTTTTTATGAATATTTGTCAAAAACCACTTTTGTAGAAACGCGTTCATGTTGTCTGGAGTCTGATTCAAATTCCATGCCTTGACACTTCATTTGCTCACCTGTTTTCAGCATCATGCACATTACTATTCATTACATTTGTTTATAATATTGTGTTTAATGCAGAGAAATAGTTTTTTGTGGTATTAATAATGAAAAAATGTGTGTTTCCTGAAAGTGGACATTAAAAAAAATTGAGCCTGAAATTCCATAAATTAAGTTTGTATTGAAAAAGGATGGAAAATTAATAGCATTTAGTGGGGGATTTTGGTATATGTAGGTAAAATTTTTGTAGCTTATTGCTTTCATTTTTTATGAATATTTATGTCAAAGATCACTTTTTCAGAAACGCCCACATGTTGTCTGGACCCTGATTCGAATTCCATGCCTTGACACTTCATTTGCTCACCTGTTTTCAGCATCATGTGCATTACTATTCATTACATTTGTTTATAATATTGTGTTTAATGCAGAGAAATAGTTTTTTGTGGTATTAATAATGAAAAAAAGATGTGTTTCCTGAAAGTGGACATTAAAAAAAATTGAGCCTGAAATTCCATAAATTTATTAAGTTTGTATTGAAAAAGGATGGAAAATTAATAGCATTTAGTGGGGGATTTTGGTATATGTTGGTAAAATTTTTGTAGCTTATTGCTTTCATTTTTTATGAATATTTATGTCAAAGATCACTTTTTCAGAAACACCCTCATTGTTGTCTGGAACCTGATTCAAATTCCATGCCTTGACACTTCATTTGCTCACCTGTTTTCAGCATCATGATCATTATTCTTGATTACAGTTGTTTATAATTATGTGATTAATGCAGAGAAATAGTTTTTTGGGAAATTAATAAAGTAAAAACAGATGTGTTTCCTTGAAGTGGACTAATACCACTTTTAAAATAAATTTGTCCGAAACTCCATAAATTAAATAAATTTGTATTGAAAAAGGATGGAAAATTAACAGCATTTAGTGGGGGATTTTGGTATATGTATGTAAAATTTTTGTAGCTTATTGCTTTCATTTTTTATGAATATTTATGTCAAAGATCACTTTTTCAGAAACGCCCACATGTTGTCTGGACCCTGATTCGAATTCCATGCCTTGACACTTCATTTGCTCACCTGTTTTCAGCATCATGAACATTATTATTGATTACAATTGCTTATATTAGGGTGATTTTTAATACCACATAAAATAATTTTTCTACATTTTTTTGTAGTCTTGTTAGAAGGTTATAGTCTCTTTTTTTATCATGTGGAGTTCACTACTTGGTGTGTATCTTTAATCAGATTTTCCAAGTGAATATCATGGAAATTGTAAAGGGAAAAATATGAGTGGAATTATTGGAGTATAATTTTTAAAATAAAAGATGTTTTTTTGCAGAAAGTGGACTTGTACAACTTTTTTAAAAAATTCGCCCGAAATTCCATAAACAAATATTGTATTTACAAAATGAGCAAAATTAAAAGTACTTAGTGTTGGATTTTTGTATATATAGGTAAAATGTGGAATTTATATTTTTATTTTTGATGTTGTGAATGCAAGGGGGCCATAGGTGTTGAGCCTAAATTGCTTGGTGAGAAAATTTCATTTCCTTCCTTTTTCTGTGTCAAGATTCATTTTTGGGTGTATTTGTGTGCTTTAGAATGCTTCACAGAATGTTATTTATTTATTTCGGAAGATGTGTTCTGTGATCTGATGATTATCCAATTCACTTTTGATATTTTCGAATTCATACATTTGCAAATGTGTTAGGCTACCAGTGGGAAATATAATTTTCTTTTTTTTCTTCAAGTTTTATTTGGCTTATTTTAAGCCATATGCATCTGAACTTTTTCGTGAGGCATCCTTTTAAGATGTGTTGGAATTATATACACTGCTGGCACTTAGAGAAATGATACATAATTAACATGGATCAATTTCTAAACATTATTAACATTGGGAAATGTAGCCGAGAATTTTATTGGTCTGGGTAAACATTACTAGGTAGTGTTGTTTTTTATGTTTCATTTTTATCTGTCATCTTTGGTTTATTGAATATTAAAAGTGCTCCTTTTATTTTTTTCTATTTTGCATTAATAGATTTATTTTAATTTTAATTTAATTGTGTTCTTTTTTTAGGCTTTACTATTGATAGTCTCTTCAAGGAACTTTAGCCTAATCTCCTAAAATGAATGAGCTGTTGACGGAAGAATTAAGTTACATCAAAGTACATTTAAGTCATGATGGGTCCAGACCATATGTTGTATTTTCTCCTGACGTAGGTAATTGTGTGAAATTTTGCTTGGCCCTATTTTATTGTTTATTTAAAAGCCAATCCGGTATTATGTTGGGGGAAAAAAGCAAAGACTTATATAACATTAAATTTTTTAATGAACCTCCAACAAAAAACAATCAAAGTAATGTGTCAGTTTGATAATGTCCCTTTTTCTCTCTACAGAATGGAAAGTTTTTTCCTTTTTTTTTTTAATCTTGAAAGTAATTTTTGTTGTAAATAAGATGTGCCCCAGTCATTCAAAAGAGTTTTGGTGTTGCTATATGATTAACATGCTTTGATTGTAATTTTCCTAAAAAGGTTTATTCTTTAAATTTTTTTTTTGTTACCAACAGAATTTGCTTATAATCTCTCTTGTCATGAGGCATACTGCTGACAAAGCTGTATTAAATTATTAGTTAAAATAAATAAATAATTTTCAATGCCCCAAATGGACCGACACCACCTTCAGAAATCAAGAAAATGGGAAAATCAAAGATTTATCAAGTATTGAATATGGCATGTGAATTAAACCAATTCATTTATGAGATTTTTATTAAACAGGGTAAAATGTACTAAAAATGCTTTGTTTCAGTATTTCTTCAAGCAATACTCAGATAACTTGAATTGTATGTGCCATTTTCACTTTTTATTACCATTGCCCAAAATTCTAGTAGTCTATCAAACATGTTTATGTCATTAACAGTGTTTCTACTTTCAGAAAATTAAGTAGCAAATTTATGGAGTATAATTTCTAAACATAAAAAATGTGTTTGCGGAAGTTGGACTTGTACTACTTTAAAAAAACATTGGTCTGAAATTCCATGAATTAAATATATTTGTATTGAAAAAGGAAGGAAAATTAACAGCATTTAGTGGGGGATTTGGTATATGTAGGTAAAATTTTCGTAGCTGATTCCTTTAATTTTTTATGAATATTTATGTCAAAAACCACTTTTGTAGAAACGTGTTCATGTTGTCTGGAATCTGATTCAAATTACATGCCTTGACACTTCATTTGCTCACCTGTTTTCAGCATCTTGCACATAAATATTCATTACATTTGTTTATAATATTGTGTTTAATGCAGAGAAATAGTTTTTTGTGGTATTAATAATGAAAAAAAGATGTGTTTCCTGAAAGTGGACATTAAAAAAAATTGAGCCTGAAATTCCATACATTTATTAAGTTTGTATTGAAAAAGGATGGAAAATTAATAGCATTTAGTGGGGGATTTTGGTATATGTTGGTAAAATTTTTGTAGCTTATTGCTTTCATTTTTTATGAATATTTATGTCAAAGATCACTTTTTCAGAAACACCCTCATTGTTGTCTGGAACCTGATTGAAATTCCATGCCTTGACACTTCATTTGCTCACCTGTTTTCAGCATCATGATCGTTATTTTTGATTACAGTTGTTTATAATTATGTGATTAATGCAGAGAAAGTTTTTTGGGAAATTAATAAAGTAAAAATAGATGTGTTTCCTTGAAGTGGACTAATACCACTTTTAAAATAAATTTGTCCGGAACTCCATAAATTATATAAATTTGTATTGAAAAAGGATGGAAAATTAACAGCATTTAGTGGGGGATTTTGGTATATGTAGGTAAAATTTTTGTAGCTTATTGCTTTCATTTTTTATGAATATTTATGTCAAAGATCACTTTTTCAGAAGCGCCCACATGTTGTCTGGACCCTGATTGAAATTCCATGCCTTGACACTTCATTTGCTCACCTGTTTTCAGCATCATGAACGTTATTATTGATTACAATTGCTTATATTAGGGTGATTTTTAATACCACATAAAATAATTTTTCTACATTTTTTTGTAGTCTTGTTAGAAGGTTATAGTCTCTTTTTTTATCATGTGGAGTTCACTACTTGGTGTGTATCTTTAATCAGATTTTCCAAGTGAATATCATGGAAATTGTAAAGGGAAAAATATGAGTGGAATTATTGGAGTATAATTTTTAAAATAAAAGATGTTTTTTTGCAGAAAGTGGACTTGTACAACTTTTTAAAAAAATTCGCCCGAAATTCCATAAACAATAATTGTATTTACAAAATGAGCAAAATTAAAAGTACTTAGTGTTGGATTTTTGTATATATAGGTAAAATGTGGAATTTATATTTTTATTTTTGATGTTGTGAATGTAAGGGGGCCATAGGTGTTGAGCCTAAATTGCTTGGTGAGAAAATTTCATTTCCTTCCTTTTTCTGTGTCAAGATTCATTTTTGGGTGTATTTGTGTGCTTTAGAATGCTTCACAGAATGTTATTTATTTATTTCGGAAGATGTGTTCTGTGATCTGATGATTATCCAATTCACTTTTGATATTTTCGAATTGATACATTTGCAAATGTGTTAGGCTACCAGTGGGAAATATAATTTTCTTTTTTTTTTTCAAGTTTTATTTGGCTTATTTTAAGCCATATGCATCTGAACTTTTTCGTGAGGCATCCTTTTAAGATGTGTTGGAATTATATACACTGCTGGCACTTAGAGAAATGATACATAATTAACATGGATCAATTTCTAAACATTATTAACATTGGGAAATGTAGCCGAGAATTTTATTGGTCTGGGTAAACATTACTAGGTAGTGTTGTTTTTTATGTTTCATTTTTATCTGTCATCTTTGGTTTATTGAATATTAAAAGTGCTCCTTTTATTTTTTTCTATTTTGCATTAATAGATTTATTTTAATTTTAATTTAATTGTGTTCTTTTTTTAGGCTTTACTATTGATAGTCTCTTCAAGGAACTTTAGCCTAATCTCCTAAAATGAATGAGCTGTTGACGGAAGAATTAAGTTACATCAAAGTACATTTAAGTCATGATGGGTCCAGACCATATGTTGTATTTTCTCCTGACGTAGGTAATTGTGTGAAATTTTGCTTGGCCCTATTTTATTGTTTATTTAAAAGCCAATCCGGTATTATGTTGGGGGAAAAAAGCAAAGACTTATATAACATTAAATTTTTTAATGAACCTCCAACAAAAAACAATCAAAGTAATGTGTCAGTTTGATAATGTCCCTTTTTCTCTACAGAATGGAAAGTTTTTTCCTTTTTTTTTTTTAATCTTGAAAGTAATTTTTGTTGTAAATAAGATGTGCCCCAGTCATTCAAAAGAGTTTTGGTGTTGCTATATGATTAACATGCTTTGATTGTAATTTTCCTAAAAAGGTTTATTCTTTAAATTTTTTTTTTGTTACCAACAGAATTTGCTTATAATCTCTCTTGTCATGAGGCATACTGCTGACAAAGCTGTATTAAATTATTAGTTAAAATAAATAAATATTTTTCAATGCCCCAAATGGACCGATACCACCTTCAGAAATCAAGAAAATGGGAAAATCAAAGACTTATCAAGTATTGAATATGGCATGTGAATTAAACCAATTCATTTATGAGATTTTTATTAAACAGGGTAAAATGTACTAAAAATGCTTTGTTTCAGTATTTCTTCAAGCAATACTCAGAAAACTTGAATTGTATGTGCCTTTTTCACTTTTTATTACCATTGCCCAAAATTCTAGTAGTCTATCAAACATGTTTATGTCATTAACAGTGTTTCTACTTTCAGAAAATTAAGTAGCAAATTTATGGAGTATAATTTCTAAACATAAAAAATGTGTTTGCGGAAGTTGGACTTGTACTACTTTAAAAAAACATTGGTCTGAAATTCCATGAATTAAATATATTTGTATTGAAAAAGGAAGGAAAATTAACAGCATTTAGTGGGGGATTTGGTATATGTAGGTAAAATTTTCGTAGCTGATTCCTTTAATTTTTTATGAATATTTATGTCAAAAACCACTTTTGTAGAAACGTGTTCATGTTGTCTGGAATCTGATTCAAATTACATGCCTTGACACTTCATTTGCTCACCTGTTTTCAGCATCTTGCACATTAATATTCATTACATTTGTTTATAATATTGTGTTTAATGCAGAGAAATAGTTTTTTGTGGTATTAATAATGAAAAAAAGATGTGTTTCCTGAAAGTGGACATTAAAAAAAATTGAGCCTGAAATTCCATAAATTTATTAAGTTTGTATTGAAAAAGGATGGAAAATTAATAGCATTTAGTGGGGGATTTTGGTATATGTTGGTAAAATTTTTGTAGCTTATTGCTTTCATTTTTTCTGAATATTTATGTCAAAGATCACTTTTTCAGAAGCACCCTCATTGTTGTCTGGAACCTGATTCAAATTCCATGCCTTGACACTTCATTTGCTCACCTGTTTTCAGCATCATGATCATTATTCTTGATTACAGTTGTTTATAATTATGTGATTAATGCAGAGAAATAGTTTTTTGGGAAATTAATAAAGTAAAAACAGATGTGTTTCCTTGAAGTGGACTAAAATTTGTCCGAAACTCCATAAATTAAATAAATTTGTATTGAAAAAGGGAGGAAAATTAACAGCATTTAGTGGGGGATTTTGGTATATGTAGGTAAAATTTTTGTAGCTGATTGCTTTAATTTTTTATGAATATTTATGTCAAAAATCACTTTTGCAGAAACGCCCTCATTGTTGTCTGGAACCTGATTAGAATTCCACTCCTTGATACTTCATTTTCTCACCTGTTTTCAGCATCATGCACATTTTTATTAATTACATTTGTTTATAATATTGTGTTTAATGCAGATAAATAGTTTTTCTTGGAATTAATGAAGTAAAAACAGATGAGTTTTGAGGAAGTGGACTTATACCACTTTTAAAAAAAAATTCGTTTGAATTTACATAAATTAAATAAATTTGTATTGAAAAAGGATGGAAAATTAACAGCATTTATTGGGGGATTTTAATATATGTAGGTAAAATTTTCGTAGCTGATTCCTTTAATTTTTTATGAATATTTATGTCAAAAACCACTTTTGTAGAAACGCGTTCATGTTGTCTGGAATCTGATTCAAATTCCATGCCTTGAAACTTCATTTGCTCACCTGTTTGCAGCATCATGCACATTACTATTCATGACATTTGTTTATAATATTGTGTTTAATGCAGAGAAATAGTTTTTTGGGGTAATAAAAATGAAAAAAAGATCTGTTTCCTGAAAGTGGACATTAAAAAAAATTGAGCCTGAAATTCCATAAATTTATTAAGTTTGTATTGAAAAAGGATGGAAAATTAATAGCATTTAGTGGGGGATTTTAATATATGTAGGTAAAATTTTTGTAGCTTATTGCTTTCATTTTTTATGAATATTTATGTCAAAGATCACTTTTTCAGAAACACCCTCGTTGTTGACTGGAACCTGATTCAAATTCCATACCTTGACTCTTCATTTGCTCACCTGTTTTCAGCATCATGCACATTATTATTCATTACATTTGTTTATAGTATTGTGTTTAATGGAGAGAAATAGTTTTTCGTGGAATTAATAAAGTAAAAACAGATGAGTTTTGAGGAAGTGGACTTATACCACTTTTAAAAAAAAATTCGTTTGAATTTACATAAATTAAATAAATTTGTATTGAAAAAGGATGGAAAATTAACAGCATTTAGTGGGGGATTTTCATATATGTAGGTAAAATTTTGGTAGCTGATTCCTTTAATTTTTTATGAATATTTATGTCAAAAACCACTTTTGTAGAAACGCATTCATGTTGTCTGGAATCTGATTCAAATTACATGCCTTGACACTTCATTTGCTCACCTGTTTTCAGCATCTTGCACATTACTATTCATTACATTTGTTTATAATATTGTGTTTAATGCAGAGAAATAGTTTCTTGTGGTAATAATAATGAAAAAAAGATGTGTTTCCTGAAAGTGGACATTAAAAAAAATTGAGCCTGAAATTCCATAAATTTATTAAGTTTGTATTGAAAAAGGATGGAAAATTAATAGCATTTAGTGGGGGATTTTGGTATATGTAGGTAAAATTTTTGTAGCTTATTGCTTTCATTTTTTATGAATATTTATGTCAAAGATCACTTTTTCAGAAACACCCTCGTTGTTGACTGGAACCTGATTCAAATTCCATACCTTGACTCTTCATTTGCTCACCTGTTTTCAGCATCATGCACATTATTATTCATTACATTTGTTTATAGTATTGTGTTTAATGCAGAGAAATAGTTTTTTGTGGAATTAATAAAGTAAAAACAAATGTGTTTCAGGGAAGTGGACTTATACCACTTTTAAAAAAAAATTCGTCCGAAATTCCATAAATTAAATAAATTTGTATTGAAAAAGGATGGAAAATTAACAGCATTTAGTGGGGGATTTTAATATATGCAGGTAAAATTTTCGTAGCTGATTCCTTTAATTTTTTATGAATATTTATGTCAAAAACCACTTTTGTAGAAACGCGTTCATGTTGTCTGGAATCTGATTCAAATTACATGCCTTGACACTTCATTTGCTCACCTGTTTTCAGCATCTTGCACATTACTATTCATTACATTTGTTTATAATATTGTGTTTAATGCAGAGAAATAGTTTTTTGTGGTATTAATAATGAAAAAAAGATGTGTTTCCTGAAAGTGGACATTAAAAAAAATTGAGCGTGAAATTTCATAAATTTATTAAGTTTGTATTGAAAAAGGATGGAAAATTAATAGCATTTAGTGGGGGATTTTGGTATATGTAGGTAAAATTTTTGTAGCTTATTGCTTTCATTTTTTATGAATATTTATGTCAAAGATCACTTTTTCAGAAACGCGTTCATGTTGTCTGGAATCTGATTCAAATTCCATGCCTTGCCACTTCATTTGCTCACCTGTTTTCAGCATCATGTGCATTACTATTCATTACATTTGTTTATAATATTGTGTTTAATGCAGAGAAATAGTTTTTTGTGGTATTAATAATGAAAAAAAGATGTGTTTCCTGAAAGTGGACATTAAAAAAAATTGAGCCTGAAATTCCATAAATTTATTAAGTTTGTATTGAAAAAGGATGGAAAATTAATAGCATTTAGTGGGGGATTTTGGTATATGTTGGTAAAATTTTTGTAATTTATTGCTTTCATTTTTTATGCATATTTATGTCAAAGATCACTTTTTCAGAAACACCCTCATTGTTGTCTGGAACCTGATTCAAATTCCATGCCTTGACACTTCATTTGCTCACCTGTTTTCAGCATCATGATCATTATTATTGATTACAGTTGTTTATAATTATGTGATTAATGCAGAGAAATAGTTTTTTGGGAATTAATAAAGTAAAAACATATGTGTTTCTTTGAAGTGGACTAATACCACTTTTAAAATAAATTTGTCCGAAACTCCATAAATTAAATAAATTTGTATTGAAAAAGGATGGAAAATTAACAGCATTTAGTGGGGGATTTTCGTATATGTATGTAAAATTTTTGTAGCTGATTGCTTTAATTTTTTATGAATATTTATGTCAAAAATCACTTTTGCAGAAACACCCTCATTGTTGTCTGGAACCTGATTAGAATTCCACTCCTTGATACTTCATTTTCTCACCTGTTTTCAGCATCATGCACATTTATTCATTACATTTGTTTATAATATTGTGTTTAATGCAGAGAAATAGTTTTTTGTGGTATTAATAATGAAAAAAAGATGTGTTTCCTGAAAGTGGACATTAAAAAAAATTGAGCCTGAAATTCCATAAATTTATTAAGTTTGTATTGAAAAAGGATGGAAAATTAATAGCATTTAGTGGGGGATTTTGGTATATGTTGGTAAAATTTTTGTAGCTTATTGCTTTAATTTTTTTGCATATTTATGTCAAAGATCACTTTTTCAGAAACACCCTCATTGTTGTCTGGAACCTGATTCGAATTCCATGCCTTGACACTTCATTTGCTCACCTGTTTTCAGCATCATGATCATTATTCTTGATTACAGTTGTTTATAATTATGTGATTAATGCAGAGAAATAGTTTTTTGGGAAATTAATAAAGTAAAAAAGATGTGTTTCCTTGAAGTGGACTAATACCACTTTTAAAATAAATTTGTCCGAAACTCCATAAATTATATAAATTTGTATTGAAAAAGGATGGAAAATTAACAGCATTTAGTGGGGGATTTTGGTATATGTATGTAAAATTTTTGTAGCTTATTGCTTTCATTTTTTATGAATATTTATGTCAAAGATCACTTTTTCAGAAACGCCCACATGTTGTCTGGACCCTGATTCGAATTCCATGCCTTGACACTTCATTTGCTCACCTGTTTTCAGCATCATGAACATTATTATTGATTACAATTGCTTATATTAGGGTGATTTTTAATACCACATAAAATAATTTTTCTACATTTTTTTGTAGTCTTGTTAGAAGGTTATAGTCTCTTTTTTTATCATGTGGAGTTCACTACTTGGTGTGTATCTTTAATCAGATTTTCCAAGTGAATATCATGGAAATTGTAAAGGGAAAAATATGAGTGGAATTATTGGAGTATAATTTTTAAAATAAAAGATGTTTTTTTGCAGAAAGTGGACTTGTACAACTTTTTAAAAAAATTCGCCCGAAATTCCATAAACAATAATTGTATTTACAAAATGAGCAAAATTAAAAGTACTTAGTGTTGGATTTTTGTATATATAGGTAAAATGTGGAATTTATATTTTTATTTTTGATGTTGTGAATGTAAGGGGGCCATAGGTGTTGAGCCTAAATTGCTTGGTGAGAAAATTTCATTTCCTTCCTTTTTCTGTGTCAAGATTCATTTTTGGGTGTATTTGTGTGCTTTAGAATGCTTCACAGAATGTTATTTATTTATTTCGGAAGATGTGTTCTGTGATCTGATGATTATCCAATTCACTTTTGATATTTTCGAATTGATACATTTGCAAATGTGTTAGGCTACCAGTGGGAAATATAATTTTCTTTTTTTTTTCAAGTTTTATTTGGCTTATTTTAAGCCATATGCATCTGAACTTTTTCGTGAGGCATCCTTTTAAGATGTGTTGGAATTATATACACTGCTGGCACTTAGAGAAATGATACATAATTAACATGGATCAATTTCTAAACATTATTAACATTGGGAAATGTAGCCGAGAATTTTATTGGTCTGGGTAAACATTACTAGGTAGTGTTGTTTTTTATGTTTCATTTTTATCTGTCATCTTTGGTTTATTGAATATTAAAAGTGCTCCTTTTATTTTTTTCTATTTTGCATTAATAGATTTATTTTAATTTTAATTTAATTGTGTTCTTTTTTTAGGCTTTACTATTGATAGTCTCTTCAAGGAACTTTAGCCTAATCTCCTAAAATGAATGAGCTGTTGACGGAAGAATTAAGTTACATCAAAGTACATTTAAGTCATGATGGGTCCAGACCATATGTTGTATTTTCTCCTGACGTAGGTAATTGTGTGAAATTTTGCTTGGCCCTATTTTATTGTTTATTTAAAAGCCAATCCGGTATTATGTTGGGGGAAAAAAGCAAAGACTTATATAACATTAAATTTTTTAATGAACCTCCAACAAAAAACAATCAAAGTAATGTGTCAGTTTGATAATGTCCCTTTTTCTCTCTACAGAATGGAAAGTTTTTTCCTTTTTTTTTTTAATCTTGAAAGTAATTTTTGTTGTAAATAAGATGTGCCCCAGTCATTCAAAAGAGTTTTGGTGTTGCTATATGATTAACATGCTTTGATTGTAATTTTCCTAAAAAGGTTTATTCTTTAAATTTTTTTTTTGTTACCAACAGAATTTGCTTATAATCTCTCTTGTCATGAGGCATACTGCTGACAAAGCTGTATTAAATTATTAGTTAAAATAAATAAATAATTTTCAATGCCCCAAATGGACCGACACCACCTTCAGAAATCAAGAAAATGGGAAAATCAAAGACTTATCAAGTATTGAATATGGCATGTGAATTAAACCAATTCATTTATGAGATTTTTATTAAACAGGGTAAAATGTACTAAAAATGCTTTGTTTCAGTATTTCTTCAAGCAATACTCAGATAACTTGAATTGTATGTGCCATTTTCACTTTTTATTACCATTGCCCAAAATTCTAGTAGTCTATCAAACATGTTTATGTCATTAACAGTGTTTCTACTTTCAGAAAATTAAGTAGCAAATTTATGGAGTATAATTTCTAAACATAAAAAATGTGTTTGCGGAAGTTGGACTTGTACTACTTTAAAAAAACATTGGTCTGAAATTCCATGAATTAAATATATTTGTATTGAAAAAGGAAGGAAAATTAACAGCATTTAGTGGGGGATTTGGTATATGTAGGTAAAATTTTGGTAGCTGATTCCTTTAATTTTTTATGAATATTTATGTCAAAAACCACTTTTGTAGAAACGCGTTAATGTTGTCTGGAATCTGATTCAAATTCCATGCCTTGACACTTCATTTGCTCACCTGTTTTCAGCATCATGCACATTACTATTCATTACATTTGTTTATAATATTGTGTTTAATGTAGAGAAATAGTTTTTTGTGGTATTAATAATGAAAAAAAGATGTGTTTCCTGAAAGTGGACATTAAAAAAAAATTGAGCCTGAAATTCCATAAATTTATTAAGTTTGTATTGAAAAATGATGGAAAATTAATAGCATTTAGTGGGGGATTTTGGTATATGTAGGTAAAATTTTCGTAGCTTATTGCTTTCATTTTTTATGAATATTTATGTCAAAGATCACTTTTTCAGAAACACCCTCATTTTTGACTGGAACCTGATTCAAATTCCATACCTTGACTCTTCATTTGCTCACCTGTTTTCAGCATCATGCACATTATTATTCATTACATTTGTTTATAGTATTGTGTTTAATGCAGAGAAATAGTTTTTCGTGGAATTAATAAAGTAAAAACAGATGAGTTTTGAGGAAGTGGACTTATACCACTTTTAAAAAAAATTTCGTTTGAATTTACATAAATTAAATAAATTTGTATTGAAAAAGGATGGAAAATTAACAGCATTTAGTGGGGGATTTGGATATATGTAGGTAAAATTTTCGTAGCTGATTCCTTTAATTTTTTATGAATATTTATGTCAAAAACCACTTTTGTAGAAACGCGTTAATGTTGTCTGGAATCTGATTCAAATTCCATGCCTTGACACTTCATTTGCTCACCTGTTTTCAGCATCATGCACATTACTATTCATTACATTTGTTTATAATATTGTGTTTAATGTAGAGAAATAGTTTTTTGTGGTATTAATAATGAAAAAAAGATGTGTTTCCTGAAAGTGGACATTAAAAAAAATTGAGCCTGAAATTCCATAAATTTATTAAGTTTGTATTGAAAAAGGATGGAAAATTAATAGCATTTAGTGGGGGATTTTGGTATATGTAGGTAAAATTTTCGTAGCTGATTGCTTTCATTTTTTATGAATATTTATGTCAAAAATCACTTTTGCAGAAACACCCTCATGTTGTCTGGAACCTGATTCAAATTCCATGCCTTGACACTTCATTTGCTCACCTGTTTTCAGCATCATGATTATTATTATTGATTACAGTTGTTTATAATTATGTGATTAATGCAGATAAATAGTTTTTTGGGAAATTAATAAAGTAAAAACAGATGTGTTTCTTGAAGTGGACTATACCACTTTTAAAAAAATTGTCCGAAATCCATAAATTAAATAAATTTGTATTGAAAAAGGATGGAAAATTAACAGCATTTAGTGGGGGATTTTGGTATATGTAGGTAAAATTTTTGTAGCTGATTGCTTTAATTTTTTATGAATATTTATGTCAAAAATCACTTTTGCAGAAACGCCCTCATTGTTGTCTGGAACCTGATTCAAATTCCATCCTTGATACTTCATTTTCTCACCTGTTTTCAGCATCATGCACATTACTATTCATTACATTTGTTTATAATATTGTGTTTAATGCAGAGAAATAGTTTTTTGTGGTATTAATAATGAAAAAATATGTGTTTCCTGAAAGTGGACATTAAAAAAAATTGAGCCTGAAATTCCATAAATTATAAGTTTGTATTGAAAAAGGATGGAAAATTAATAGCATTTAGTGGGGGATTTTGGTATATGTAGGTAAAATTTTTGTAGCTTATTGCTTTAATTTTTTATGAATATTTATGTCAAAGATCACTTTTTCAGAAACGCCCTCATTGTTGTCTGGAACCTGATTCAAATTCCATCCTTGATACTTCATTTCTCACCTGTTTTCAGCATCATACACATTACTATTCATTACATTTGTTTATAATAATGTGTTTAATGCAGAGAAATAGTTTTTTGTGGAATTAATAAAGTAAAAACAGATGTGTTTTGAGGAAGTGGACTTATACCACTTTTAAAAAAAAATTCGTTTGAATTTACATAAATTAAATAAATTTGTATTGAAAAAGGATGGAAAATTAACAGCATTTAGTGGGGGATTTTAATATATGTAGGTAAAATTTTCGTAGCTGATTCCTTTAATTTTTTATGAATATTTATGTCAAAAACCACTTTTGTAGAAACGCGTTCATGTTGTCTGGAATCTGATTCAAATTCCATGCCTTGAAACTTCATTTGCTCACCTGTTTCAGCATCATGCACATTACTATTCATTACATTTGTTTATAATATTGTGTTTAATGCAGAGAAATAGTTTTTTGGGTAATAAAAATGAAAAAAAGATTGTTTCCTGAAAGTGGACATTAAAAAAAATTGAGCCTGAAATTCCATAAATTTATTAAGTTTGTATTGAAAAAGGATGGAAAATTAACAGCATTTAGTGGGGGATTTTTGTATATGTAGGTAAAATTTTTGTAGCTTATTGCTTTCATTTTTTATGAATATTTATGTCAAAGATCACTTTTTCAGAAACACCCTCGTTGTTGACTGGAACCTGATTCAAATTCCATACCTTGACTCTTCATTTGCTCACCTGTTTTCAGCATCATGCACATTATTATTCATTACATTTGTTTATAGTATTGTGTTTAATGCAGAGAAATAGTTTTTTGTGGAATTAATAAAGTAAAAACAGATGTGTTTTGAGAAGTGGACTTATACCACTTTTAAAAAAAAATTCGTCTGAAATTCATAAATTAAATAAATTTGTATTGAAAAAGGATGGAAAATTAACAGCATTTAGTGGGGATTTTATATATGTAGGTAAAATTTTGTAGCTGATTCCTTTAATTTTTTATGAATATTTATGTCAAAAACCACTTTTGTAGAAACGCTTCATGTTGTCTGGAATCTGATTCAAATTACATGCCTTGACACTTCATTTGCTCACCTGTTTTCAGCATCTTGCACATTACTATTCATTACATTTGTTTATAATATTGTGTTTAATGCAGAGAAATAGTTTTTTGTGGTATTAATAATGAAAAAAAGATGTGTTTCCTGAAAGTGGACATTAAAAAAAATTGAGCCTGAAATTCCATAAATTTATTAAGTTTGTATTGAAAAAGGATGGAAAATTAATAGCATTTAGTGGGGGATTTTGGTATATGTAGGTAAAATTTTTGTAGCTTATTGCTTTCATTTTTTATGAATATTTATGTCAAAGATCACTTTTTCAGAAGCGCCCACATGTTGACTGGAACCTGATTCAAATTCCATACCTTGACTCTTCATTTGCTCACCTGTTTTCAGCATCATGCACATTATTATTCATTACATTTGTTTATAATATTGTGTTTAATGCAGAGAAATAGTTTTTTGTGGAATTAATAATGAAAAAAAGATGTGTTTCCTGAAAGTGGACATTTAAAAAAAATTGAGCCTGAAATTCCATAAATTTATAAATTTGTATTGAAAAAGGATGGAAAATTAATAGCATTTAGTGGGGGATTTTGGTATATGTAGGTAAAATTTTTGTAGCTTATTGCTTTAATTTTTTATGAATATTTATGTCAAAGATCACTTTTTCAGAAACACCCTCATTGTTGTCTGGAACCTGATTCAAATTCCATGCCTTGACACTTCATTTGCTCACCTGTTTTCAGCATCATGCACATTAATATTCATTACATTTGTTTATAATATTGTGTTTAATGCAGAGAAATAGTTTTTTGTGGAATTAATAAAGCAAAAAAGATGTGTTTCCTGAAAGTGGACTATACACTTTAAAAAAATTGTCCGAAATTCCATAAATTAATAAATTTGTATTGAAAAAGGATGGAAAATTAACAGCATTTAGTGGGGGATTTTGGTATATGTAGGTAAAATTTTTGTAGCTGATTGCTTTAATTTTTTATGAATATTTATGTCAAAATCACTTTTGCAGAAACACCCTCATGTTGTCTGGAACCTGATTCAGAATTCCATGCCTTGACACTTCATTTGCTCACCTGTTTTCAGCATCATGCACATTACTATTCATTACATTTGTTTATAATATTGTGTTTAATGCAGAGAAATAGTTTTTTGTGGTATTAATAATGAAAAAAAGATGTGTTTCCTGAAAGTGGACATTAAAAAAAATTGAGCCTGAAATTCCATAAATTTATTAAGTTTGTATTGAAAAAGGATGGAAAATTAATAGCATTTAGTGGGGGATTTTGGTATATGTTGGTAAAATTTTTGTAGCTTATTGCTTTAATTTTTTATGATATTTATGTCAAAGATCACTTTTTCAGAAACACCCTCATTGTTGTCTGGAACCTGATTCAAATTCCATGCCTTGACACTTCATTTGCTCACCTGTTTTCAGCATCATGATCATTATTCTTGATTACAGTTGTTTATAATTATGTGATTAATGCAGAGAAATAGTTTTTTGGGAAATTAATAAAGTAAAAAAGATGTGTTTCCTTGAAGTGGACTAATACCACTTTTAAAATAAATTTGTCCGAAACTCCATAAATTATATAAATTTGTATTGAAAAAGGATGGAAAATTAACAGCATTTAGTGGGGGATTTTGGTATATGTATGTAAAATTTTTGTAGCTTATTGCTTTCATTTTTTATGAATATTTATGTCAAAGATCACTTTTTCAGAAACGCCCACATGTTGTCTGGACCCTGATTCGAATTCCATGCCTTGACACTTCATTTGCTCACCTGTTTTCAGCATCATGAACATTATTATTGATTACAATTGCTTATATTAGGGTGATTTTTAATACCACATAAAATAATTTTTCTACATTTTTTTGTAGTCTTGTTAGAAGGTTATAGTCTCTTTTTTTATCATGTGGAGTTCACTACTTGGTGTGTATCTTTAATCAGATTTTCCAAGTGAATATCATGGAAATTGTAAAGGGAAAAATATGAGTGGAATTATTGGAGTATAATTTTTAAAATAAAAGATGTTTTTTTGCAGAAAGTGGACTTGTACAACTTTTTAAAAAAATTCGCCCGAAATTCCATAAACAATAATTGTATTTACAAAATGAGCAAAATTAAAAGTACTTAGTGTTGGATTTTTGTATATATAGGTAAAATGTGGAATTTATATTTTTATTTTTGATGTTGTGAATGTAAGGGGGCCATAGGTGTTGAGCCTAAATTGCTTGGTGAGAAAATTTCATTTCCTTCCTTTTTCTGTGTCAAGATTCATTTTTGGGTGTATTTGTGTGCTTTAGAATGCTTCACAGAATGTTATTTATTTATTTCGGAAGATGTGTTCTGTGATCTGATGATTATCCAATTCACTTTTGATATTTTCGAATTGATACATTTGCAAATGTGTTAGGCTACCAGTGGGAAATATAATTTTCTTTTTTTTTTCAAGTTTTATTTGGCTTATTTTAAGCCATATGCATCTGAACTTTTTCGTGAGGCATCCTTTTAAGATGTGTTGGAATTATATACACTGCTGGCACTTAGAGAAATGATACATAATTAACATGGATCAATTTCTAAACATTATTAACATTGGGAAATGTAGCCGAGAATTTTATTGGTCTGGGTAAACATTACTAGGTAGTGTTGTTTTTTATGTTTCATTTTTATCTGTCATCTTTGGTTTATTGAATATTAAAAGTGCTCCTTTTATTTTTTTCTATTTTGCATTAATAGATTTATTTTAATTTTAATTTAATTGTGTTCTTTTTTTAGGCTTTACTATTGATAGTCTCTTCAAGGAACTTTAGCCTAATCTCCTAAAATGAATGAGCTGTTGACGGAAGAATTAAGTTACATCAAAGTACATTTAAGTCATGATGGGTCCAGACCATATGTTGTATTTTCTCCTGACGTAGGTAATTGTGTGAAATTTTGCTTGGCCCTATTTTATTGTTTATTTAAAAGCCAATCCGGTATTATGTTGGGGGAAAAAAGCAAAGACTTATATAACATTAAATTTTTTAATGAACCTCCAACAAAAAACAATCAAAGTAATGTGTCAGTTTGATAATGTCCCTTTTTCTCTACAGAATGGAAAGTTTTTTCCTTTTTTTTTTTTAATCTTGAAAGTAATTTTTGTTGTAAATAAGATGTGCCCCAGTCATTCAAAAGAGTTTTGGTGTTGCTATATGATTAACATGCTTTGATTGTAATTTTCCTAAAAAGGTTTATTCTTTAAATTTTTTTTTTGTTACCAACAGAATTTGCTTATAATCTCTCTTGTCATGAGGCATACTGCTGACAAAGCTGTATTAAATTATTAGTTAAAATAAATAAATATTTTTCAATGCCCCAAATGGACCGACACCACCTTCAGAAATCAAGAAAATGGGAAAATCAAAGATTTATGAAGTATTGAATATGGCATGTGAATTAAACCAATTCATTTATGAGATTTTTATTAAACAGGGTAAAATGTACTAAAAATGCTTTGTTTCAGTATTTCTTCAAGCAATACTCAGATAACTTGAATTGTATGTGCCATTTTCACTTTTTATTACCATTGCCCAAAATTCTAGTAGTCTATCAAACATGTTTATGTCATTAACAGTGTTTCTACTTTCAGAAAATTAAGTAGCAAATTTATGGAGTATAATTTCTAAACATACAAAATGTGTTTGCGGAAGTTGGACTTGTACTACTTTAAAAAAACATTGGTCTGAAATTCCATGAATTAAATATATTTGTATTGAAAAAGGAAGGAAAATTAACAGCATTTAGTGGGGGATTTGGTATATGTAGGTAAAATTTTATTAGCTGATTCCTTTAATTTTTTATGAATATTTATGTCAAAAACCACTTTTGTAGAAACGCGTTCATGTTGTCTGGAATCTGATTCAAATTACATGCCTTGACACTTCATTTGCTCACCTGTTTTCAGCATCTTGCACATTACTATTCATTACATTTGTTTATAATATTGTGTTTAATGCAGAGAAATAGTTTTTTGTGGTATTAATAATGAAAAAAAGATGTGTTTCCTGAAAGTGGACATTAAAAAAAATTGAGCGTGAAATTTCATAAATTTATTAAGTTTGTATTGAAAAAGGATGGAAAATTAATAGCATTTAGTGGGGATTTTGGTATATGTAGGTAAAATTTTTGTAGCTTATTGCTTTCATTTTTTATGAATATTTATGTCAAAGATCACTTTTTCAGAAACGCGTTCATGTTGTCTGGAATCTGATTCAAATTCCATGCCTTGCCACTTCATTTGCTCACCTGTTTTCAGCATCATGTGCATTACTATTCATTACATTTGTTTATAATATTGTGTTTAATGCAGAGAAATAGTTTTTTGTGGTATTAATAATGAAAAAAAGATGTGTTTCCTGAAAGTGGACATTAAAAAAAATTGAGCCTGAAATTCCATAAATTTATTAAGTTTGTATTGAAAAAGGATGGAAAATTAATAGCATTTAGTGGGGGATTTTGGTATATGTTGGTAAAATTTTTGTAGCTTATTGCTTTAATTTTTTATGCATATTTATGTCAAAGATCACTTTTTCAGAAACACCCTCATTGTTGTCTGGAACCTGATTCAAATTCCATGCCTTGACACTTCATTTGCTCACCTGTTTTCAGCATCATGATCATTATTATTGATTACAGTTGTTTATAATTATGTGATTAATGCAGAGAAATAGTTTTTTGGGAAATTAATAAAGTAAAAACAGATGTGTTTCCTTGAAGTGGACTAATACCACTTTTAAAATAAATTTGTCCGAAACTCCATAAATTAAATAAATTTGTATTGAAAAAGGATGGAAAATTAACAGCATTTAGTGGGGGATTTTGGTATATGTATGTAAAATTTTCGTAGCTGATTGCTTTAATTTTTTATGAATATTTATGTCAAAAATCACTTTTGCAGAAACACCCTCATTGTTGTCTGGAACCTGATTAGAATTCCACTCCTTGATACTTCATTTTCTCACCTGTTTTCAGCATCATGCACATTTTTATTCATTACATTTGTTTATAATATTGTGTTTAATGCAGATAAATAGTTTTTTGTGGAATTAATAAAATAAAAACAGATGTGTTTCAGGGAAGTTGACTTATACCACTTTTAAAAAAATTCGTCCGAAATTCCATAAATTAAATAAATTTGTATTGAAAAAGGATGGAAAATTAACAGTATTTAGTGGAGGATTTTGGTATATGTAGGTAAAATTTTCGTAGCTGATTCCTTTAATTTTTTATGAATATTTGTCAAAAACCACTTTTGTAGAAACGCGTTCATGTTGTCTGGAATCTGATTCAAATTCCATGCCTTGACACTTCATTTGCTCACCTGTTTTCAGCATCATGCACATTACTATTCATTACATTTGTTTATAATATTGTGTTTAATGCAGAGAAATAGTTTTTTGTGGTATTAATAATGAAAAAATGTGTGTTTCCTGAAAGTGGACATTAAAAAAAATTGAGCCTGAAATTCCATAAATTAAGTTTGTATTGAAAAAGGATGGAAAATTAATAGCATTTAGTGGGGGATTTTGGTATATGTAGGTAAAATTTTTGTAGCTTATTGCTTTCATTTTTTATGAATATTTATGTCAAAGATCACTTTTTCAGAAACGCCCACATGTTGTCTGGACCCTGATTCGAATTCCATGCCTTGACACTTCATTTGCTCACCTGTTTTCAGCATCATGTGCATTACTATTCATTACATTTGTTTATAATATTGTGTTTAATGCAGAGAAATAGTTTTTTGTGGTATTAATAATGAAAAAAAGATGTGTTTCCTGAAAGTGGACATTAAAAAAAAATTGAGCCTGAAATTCCATAAATTTATTAAGTTTGTATTGAAAAAGGATGGAAAATTAATAGCATTTAGTGGGGGATTTTGGTATATGTTGGTAAAATTTTTGTAGCTTATTGCTTTCATTTTTTATGAATATTTATGTCAAAGATCACTTTTTCAGAAACACCCTCATTGTTGTCTGGAACCTGATTCAAATTCCATGCCTTGACACTTCATTTGCTCACCTGTTTTCAGCATCATGATCATTATTCTTGAGTACAGTTGTTTATAATTATGTGATTAATGCAGAGAAATAGTTTTTTGGGAAATTAATAAAGTAAAAACAGATGTGTTTCCTTGAAGTGGACTAATACCACTTTTAAAATAAATTTGTCCGAAACTCCATAAATTAAATAAATTTGTATTGAAAAAGGATGGAAAATTAACAGCATTTAGTGGGGGATTTTGGTATATGTAGGTAAAATTTTTGTAGCTTATTGCTTTCATTTTTTATGAATATTTATGTCAAAGATCACTTTTCAGAAGCGCCCACATGTTGTCTGGACCCTGATTCGAATTCCATGCCTTGACACTTCATTTGCTCACCTGTTTTCAGCATCATGAACATTATTATTGATTACAATTGCTTATATTAGGGTGATTTTTAATACCACATAAAATAATTTTTCTACATTTTTTTGTAGTCTTGTTAGAAGGTTATAGTCTCTTTTTTTATCATGTGGAGTTCACTACTTGGTGTGTATCTTTAATCAGATTTTCCAAGTGAATATCATGGAAATTGTAAAGGGAAAAATATGAGTGGAATTATTGGAGTATAATTTTTAAAATAAAAGATGTTTTTTTGCAGAAAGTGGACTTGTACAACTTTTTAAAAAAATTCGCCCGAAATTCCATAAACAATAATTGTATTTACAAAATGAGCAAAATTAAAAGTACTTAGTGTTGGATTTTTGTATATATAGGTAAAATGTGGAATTAAAATTTTTATTTTTGATGTTGTGAATGCAAGGGGGCCATAGGTGTTGAGCCTAAATTGCTTGGTGAGAAAATTTCATTTCCTTCCTTTTTCTGTGTCAAGATTCATTTTTGGGTGTATTTGTGTGCTTTAGAATGCTTCACAGAATGTTATTTATTTATTTCGGAAGATGTGTTCTGTGATCTGATGATTATCCAATTCACTTTTGATATTTTCGAATTGATACATTTGCAAATGTGTTAGGCTACCAGTGGGAAATATAATTTTCTTTTTTTTTTCAAGTTTTATTTGGCTTATTTTAAGCCATATGCATCTGAACTTTTTCGTGAGGCATCCTTTTAAGATGTGTTGGAATTATATACACTGCTGGCACTTAGAGAAATGATACATAATTAACATGGATCAATTTCTAAACATTATTAACATTGGGAAATGTAGCTGAGAATTTTATTGGTCTGGGTAAACATTACTAGTAGTGTTGTTTTTTATGTTTCATTTTTATCTGTCATTTTTGGTTTATTGAATATTAAAAGTGCTCCTTTTATTTTTTTCTATTTTGCATTAATAGATTTATTTTAATTTTAATTTAATTGTGTTCTTTTTTTAGGCTTTACTATTGATAGTCTCTTCAAGGAACTTTAGCCTAATCTCCTAAAATGAATGAGCTGTTGACGGAAGAATTAAGTTACATCAAAGTACATTTAAGTCATGATGGGCCAGACCATATGTTGTATTTTCTCCTGACATAGGTAATTGTGTGAAATTTTGCTTGGCCCTATTTTATTGTTTATTTAAAAGCCAATCCGGTATTATGTTGGGGGAAAAAAGCAAAGACTTATATAACATTAAATTTTTTAATGAACCTCCAACAAAAAACAATCAAAGTAATGTGTCAGTTTGATAATGTCCCTTTTTCTCTCTACAGAATGGAAAGTTTTTTCCTTTTTTTTTTTAATCTTGAAAGTAATTTTTGTTGTAAATAAGATGTGCCCAGTCATTCAAAAGAGTTTTGGTGTTGCTATATGATTAACATGCTTTGATTGTAATTTTCCTAAAAAGGTTTATTCTTTAAATTTTTTTTTGTTACCAACAGAATTTGCTTATAATCTCTCTTGTCATGAGGCATACTGCTGACAAAGCTGTATTAAATTATTAGTTAAAATAAATAAATATTTTTCAATGCCCCAAATGGACCGACACCACCTTCAGAAATCAAGAAAATGGGAAAATCAAAGACTTATCAAGTATTGAATATGGCATGTGAATTAAACCAATTCATTTATGAGATTTTTATTAAACAGGGTAAAATGTACTAAAAATGCTTTGTTTCAGTATTTCTTCAAGCAATACTCAGATAACTTGAATTGTATGTTGCCCTTTTCACTTTTTATTACCATTGCCCAAAATTCTAGTAGTCTATCAAACATGTTTATGTCATTAACAGTGTTTCTACTTTCAGAAAATTAAGTAGCAAATTTATGAGTATAATTTCTAAACATACAAAATGTGTTTGCGGAAGTTGGACTTGTACTACTTTAAAAAAACATTGGTCTGAAATTCCATGAATTAAATATATTTGTATTGAAAAAGGAAGGAAAATTAACAGCATTTAGTGGGGGATTTTGGTATATGTAGGTAAAATTTTCGTAGCTGATTCCTTTAATTTTTTATGAATATTTATGTCAAAAACCACTTTTGTAGAAACGTGTTCATGTTGTCTGGAATCTGATTCAAATTACATGCCTTGACACTTCATTTGCTCACCTGTTTTCAGCATCTTGCACATAAATATTCATTATACATTTGTTTATAATATTGTGTTTAATGCAGAGAAAATAGTTTTTGTGGTATTAATAAAAAAAAAGATGTGTTTCCTGAAAGTGGACATTAAAAAAAATTGAGCCTGAAATTCCATAAATTTATTAAGTTTGTATTGAAAAAGGATGGAAAATTAATAGCATTTAGTGGGATTTTGGTATATGTTGGTAAAATTTTGTAGCTTATTGCTTTCATTTTTTATGAATATTTATGTCAAAGATCACTTTTTCAGAAACACCTCATTGTTGTCTGGAACCTGATTGAAATTCCATGCCTTGACACTTCATTTGCTCACTGTTTTCAGCATCATGATCATTATTCTTGATTACAGTTGTTTATAATTATGTGATTAATGCAGAGAAAGTTTTTGGGAAATTAATAAAGTAAAAATAGATGTGTTTCCTTGAAGTGGACTAATACCACTTTTAAAATAAATTTGTCCGGAACTCCATAAATTATATAAATTTGTATTGAAAA
>BMAO01039395.1:0-20959 GCA_019973975.1 Trichonephila clavata | reverse complement strand
AATTTTTTTATCATGGAATGGATCTTTAAATTTCATTGCTATAAATTTTTTCACAATTTTTAATATTCCATGTATTTGCTTAAAAAGCAATAATTTAAGGATAATAACTATTGTTACAATAGAGTAAAACTACTATTCATTTCACAAAAACGTTTTAAAATTCCTTTTTGTCATCGTATATTTATAAGTTTATAAAACAAAGAAAATTAACACATTTTTCATATTAAACACGTGATAGCCATTTTGGCAAATTTTTTAGTTTTCTACAATAACTCAATTTTTTAAAATTATTAACTAACTTCTGAAAATTCACAGATAAAATTTCGAACATCAATTGCAATTCAATCGAAATCTCATTTATTTCTTTATAATATACATTGATTCTTAAAACTTACTTTGTTTAATTATAAAGAACAAAACAGAAACTGCGCATGGTTTTTCAGGCTGTAAAATGTGCCATTATTTGACTAAGAATGATTCTAACACTAACTCTTTTTATTTATTATTTTCTTTAAAATTTATAAACTTTCAATAAACACATAATGTATTAAATTAGGGATAGTGATCCAAAGACAATATGTGTAAGCAAGACAGACACATTTCGCATTAAATTTAATTACAAGCACGGCTTGAGCTACTTTAGTACTGATCTTAATTTTTTTCTTGCAAAAATATTTATTTTCATTAAAATATTATGAATATGCCGACTCTAATTCCTTATCTCTTAATTTCATAATTATAGCATATATTTTTTAAAGAAATAAAATAACGCCAAGGAAAGTTTTTGTTCACAATCATGGAAAATTGCACATTTTATAGGTAAAAGATTATATTTTAAAAGAAAACAAAAATCGTCCAAGTACGCTACTTGACAACATTTTTTTTCTTCCAGAAATTCATATATACTCAATTTTTGTAATACGATTTTCGGTTTGCGAAAAACAGCCCTTTTTTAGCAGTTAATTTACTTTTTCACAGGAGTCAGAAACTAGAGGCCCGCGGGCGACATGCAGCCTGCAAAGAGTTTTTATGCGGTCCACCAAAATCCGCTTTGAACCGGGATTTGTTTCCAGCCCCCGATCAAAGATTCGTCTTTTATTTTTCACTATTAGAAAACAAAGTACAGTTGACTCTCGATGGTTCGAAGTTGAAGGGACCAAAGAAAAATTTCGAATTATCAGGAGGGTCGGAAAAAACTCCTAAAATACACGAAGAGAAATTTTTCTCTAACATAATTAAACTTGAAACTATGTAATAAAACAATAATTATACATATGTATACAGTTATTTTAAAGTGGCTTTAAAAAGTACATATTGTACAGTACAAATATTAAACAAAAGTTAGAAGTCCAGTATTAAAAGAATATATTTATGTATTAAAAGAATACATACTGTAATAATTAATTTTTTGACGAAAAAAAATCTTATATTCTTTTTTTTGTTTTATGGCATCCAATCTAACTTTTTCAATAGATTTCTAGAATAAATGACGCTTCAAAAAGGTCCGCATCAATATGATTTGAAGGGAAAAGTTGCCTAGTTAAGCTGAAATGTTACTAAACCTTTCAGTCAGAGTTATCGGGGTCATCTCCGATGGTCATCAAAGAGGCTACGTTACAGAGGAGACAAGCAGGACAATATATAACACAAAACATATTAAAACTCCAACCTATTTGCTGCAGGACTCTAGATGTTAGTGAGTGTTTTTGAACTATCTAGAGTTTTATTCGATCACTTCGAATTATTGCGTGTTATAGTCTGGCTGGCTACAGATTTTACTTCGAAACATTGAGTGTACCAAAACGTATTGTTTTTGTTCGAAATATCAAGAGTTTTTCTAGGGGCTGAGCATATACTTCGAATTAGCGAGAGGTTCGTTTTATCGAAAGTTTGAATTACTGAGAGTCGACTGTACCTGAAAACATTTATACTAAGAGATCGTGAAAAACGAGAACACAATATTTCAAGTTTTTAAGAAAATTGAGCGTAAATTCAATTTGCTCTGTTATTCCATTTCTGCTGATGCAGCACCCGAGGAGCAACAGCTTAAACTTATTGACTTGAGTTCAGATTACAGTGTTAAGAAAATGTTTAATGCTATGACACTGACTTTTACAAATCTTCTTCAACCGCCGTGTATGAAGAAATTTGAGGGGAAATTGTTCTTCGTATTTTAGTCGACAAAAATGTAGTTTTAAATTTTAATGAAATTAAAATAAATACAGACTTCTATCAATTTTATTTGTCATGTTTCACGTTTATTTTATCAATGCACATATGAGTGTTAGCATTTTTTAATTCTGAAAAATATGCACTATTTTTTAAAACTGCAATCACAAAAATCAATTTTTTTTTAAAGTGTATGATGTACTGGTACCCTTGAAAATGTAGGCATTAATAATGCAATATAAGTATTTACATAATCAACTATTAAAACAATTTTTTATGTAAACGCTTATTTTGGATACTGTAGAGTGGGGTCCTCACCCCTCACTCTAGAAACTGTGCTCTTTAAATATAATATTTAATGCACAGGCAAATGGTTCCACACACACTTTTGAAATTTTGGTATTGCAAGGGGTTGAGAGATGTACCCTCCTAATGCATTTAGATGTGAAAGTAATTTTAATTTTAAAATATTTTTTCCTTTGTTTTACTGAACATTTTATAATTTTGTAATACATTTTTTCATTTACTTAACACTTCTCATAACTCCAGTTATATTGGACGGCAAGACGCCTTATGTCCAAAAGGACGTTGGCGGGCGTAATTAAAAAAAAACAACTTCTTATAACAATTTGAATATGAAAAATATTTTACACACATATGTAGAATAATGAACAAAACACAATTAACCAGTTTTTTAATGTAATAGCTGCATATATGATCTTAGAAAAATATAATAAAAATCATATTAATTTATTTAAACTTTTAAAACTATTTTTTTTTTAAAAATTAGACACTTTTATCAATTTTATTTTTTTTTATGTCTTACATTTATTTTATCAATGCACATATGGCATATCTTCCACAGAAACAAGTAATATAAAAAAAAAATTAAGTCGATTCCTACTTGGGTCAACAAAGTGAAATTTTATTTTAGTTACTTTTTATAAAATAGTTACAATTAATTTTAATATGTTTTTTCATATGACAGAATCACAATACTAAGTGACAAAATTGAAAGCTATTTTCCTTGCAATTTTCCCTTTCTGTGTATGATTTTGAAATATCTTTTGTTTGTTTGCAACTGTTTATTTTTATTAATTAAATTTAATTATTCTAATAAAATAGTATAGTAAAAAAAAAGAAATCACATTCTCAGAAATTAAGCCATCCCAGGTGGGATTCGAACCCACGTCCTTTGGATTAGAAGACCAACGCGCTACAGGGACACAACGAAAGCTTTTCTTTTCTATATATGCTGTTGGACTATTATTTTTGTTACTATTTTTTCATTTTTAAATTTAACTAATTAATTAAAATTTGAAAAAAAAAAACGTTTTTACATCAAATATTACCCACAAGTTTAAAAAATAAAAGCAATGTTCATATTTTATATGCTTCATTATTAATTTTGCCATCCTTATTTTCTATGCTTTATAATGATACTTCAAGCATTCTCTAAAGTTACACAAGAAATTTGAATTTCAAAATATTTTCTCCATTGTTTTTCTGAGCATAATATAATTTTTTCATTTACATACCACTTATGAAAATATTTTTGAACATGAAAAATATTTTATACACATATATAAAATAATGAACAAAACATAACTAACCATATATTATCTTTGAAAAAAAATATAGCAATTTCATTTGTCATGTTTTACGTTTATTTTATCAATGGACATATTAGTGTTAACATTTTTTTATTCTGATGTGCACTACAGTAGAACATCGTTTGATCCGAACGTTTATTTTCCGGAGCGTCAGATATCCAGACCAGTGTACACTGGTCGCTGTACAATGGTACAGCGAAAAATAAATGATTATTTTCCACAATAAAGGTAAAATTGCGACATTTTTGCATCTAATTTGCTTCTTCTTCAAGCACGTTTTCCACATGTGATGATTTTCAATATTCGTATAGTGTCCGGTTTCATATACTGCATGGATCGCATTCGGTTTTCGGTTATCCGAATAATCGTGTATCCGAACTGTGTCCGGTTCCAATTTATTCGGATAACGACGCTCTATGTATTTCTCAAAACTGTAATAGCCCGTGCTAAACAAAGAAATTTAGAGAAAGAATATTTTACTTGAAGAGAAAGCCTGTGCAACGCCGGGCTATGCACTAGTTTTTTATAATGAATGCAGTCATTTTAAAAAAGTGTGGACTTTCGGTATCCTCCGCGAGCCAAAACAAATGGCCCACCCCTGCTTTACCGTGATTAAAGAAATGAATTTTTTGCAAAAATATGAAGGCAAAATGCATCAGTAACTCCTACTTGAGAAGATGAGACCCTTAAACTTGGAGAAAGGTCTGGAAAGTCATTTTTAACATTGATTCAAACGTAAAATATACTCTAAAATTCCAATGAGACGGAAACATTTATTTTGTTTGATGTTAAGAATTTATTCACAACGAAATTGCAAAAACAAAAGAGCAATAAATAAAAAAACAAAAAGAATTTCTGTAAAAGAAAAGTGAATACCAGATAATTATTTTAAAAAGCTATTCCTCATATCGGACGTGAGTCATCATTAGATTCAATGCAGCCAATGCAATAAATCTTTCTAGTGAGAGCAACGTTTTTTATTCATATTTCTCCATAAATAAACATATTTATTGAAAAGAACATAGGGAATAATAATGAATTAATACTTTTTTCTGGTAATTTGAATTTAAAAAAACGTGTTATATTCACTGAGTTGATTAATGTACAGATGCTGTTATAATTCTTTTTCATTTACTTTATTTAATATATCAACTTCTGCCATTCAATCAATCGTCAAGTTGCCAACATGGACGCCAAAAATTATGCCAATTTGGCTCTATCGCCAACATTCCACTATGATTCCATTGAATCGCCGTTCCTATGCTTGCGAATATTACAATTTTAACATAAAATAAATACAACAGAAAGTAATATTAACGTTTACACATCCAGATATTTACACTTTTTAAACGTTCATTACACAAAATTTTTACTTTTGCTGCGCAGAGATCAGCTTAGGAATGTGTTTCCAAATATGGACCCACAAGAAAGTTACGGGGCGTTATAAATTTAAAAAATCCTTTTGAACAGCTATTAGATCTACAGATTTAAAATTTAACAAATATTGTTTTTTGTTTTGTTTGAATAAGATATGCAAAAAGCTTTTTTTTCAGTTTAATTTGAAATTGACTTAAAATTAACTTATTAAGAACCTCTTTATCCTTCAATCTGTACTGTTTAATTTTTCAATTCACCCGTGCGAGAACGGGTACACCAGATTGTTTATAATAAATCATAATATCAAAAAATCCTACCTTTTTTAAGGTTTTTATTGCAAGATGAACACATTGTTTACAGAACGTGGAAACAGAGCTTTAGAGGCTTATCCTGAAAAATGTTGTAATACAGCTTAAGACTCCAAGAGAATTAATTTAATACAGAATTTTTTTTTAAACTTTTACAGTTAGCATTTACAAATTTATATGAAGGAGTTACAGCGATTTTGACTGGAGGAAGAAATGAGCAAGCGTCTATTTCCTTTGATGGATCAGTCGAGTCTGATGATCTGATCTCTCTCGGCGGTGTCGTGTTGCCTTATAACTTAACTCAGCGGCGCAACAGCCTATGAGGGCTAAGGCCTATTGTACCCATATCAGTATACGTCCCCCTGGACCCTGAGGTGCATGAGTAAATGTTCCGATAAGGTGGTCAGTCTGATGCGAAACCCCCAGTGTTAAGTTCCCAAACGAGCTTGGTGCTCATTTATCGATCCACTGAAGGGATGAAAGACTGAGTCGACCTTGCCCTGCCCGAGGTTAAAACCTCGGACCTGTGGTGTGGAAGCACGATGCACTACCACTCAGCCACTGGGTTTCCGTGTTGCTTTATAGTACGGCATTGATTCATTCTTACTTGGCGATGTGTCAGCGGTTGCCTAGTGTCCTCGGTGTGAAAGTTTAAGGAATGGGGTTCCAACTCAGGAGCTGTCCTTGCCACTTGACTAAGGATCAAAATTATTAGGTCCGTCACCAATAGCTTTCGATATAGCCGTTGGCAGCCCTCCTTAACTTGAAATAACTAAAGTGCATCCTATTTCTCCTATTGATGCTTTTAACATCATAACAGGTATTCCATCAATTCACTTAACAATCAAAAACATTTATCTGTTATATCAAATCTGGGCCGTGGGTAGCCTAGTGGTTAGAACATCGGACTTCAGACCAGAGGGCCTGGGTTCGATGCCTGATGCCACCAAATACACACGGAGTACGTGCTCGTTAAATCAGTGGGTCCGAAAGTCTTGTGGGCGGTCGCAGCAGAAACCACGAGTGCAGGGGGCTGGATAATATTTCCATCCCCTCCAGTTCCATGCCTAAATTGTTGAGGTGGAGATAGGTGGTGTCGCCATCTATGGTTAAGAAGTCCAATCTGTGTCTCTCACAGGCTATGGCAACTTTCATTCCTTCACTTCGGGAAGGACACGATAGCAACATCAAATCTGGAATCAATGCAATAGCAATTATTTTGAAAGCATCCATTCACCCAATATCGATCACTTTGCTACATAATATCAGACCTATTTACAGACTAATTTCTTTTAACTTTTTGGAGGACCCTCGGAGTGTGTGGTGTATACGGACCATCCATGGTCAACTCTGAGACTGGTTTCGCTATATGTATCTTTTCCCGGAGAATAAATACCCTACAAGCTTTCAACATATACACTGCTGGCCACCGTAAATGCAACACCAAGAAAGACAAGAGATAGCACAACAAAATTTATTTTGTAGGTAACATGTTGACCGAGTATCAAATGATTAAATTTATAGACTTCTGTGAAGTGTGGTTCCTGCCAGAATCAATAGCCAGAGTAGTCGCCATTGTTGGAGATCACCGCTGCCACACGCCTCGGCATTGATTCAAAGAGACTTTGGATGTGTTCTTGGGGTACAGCAGACCAAGCAGCTTCCACACGTTGCCAAAGTTGATTTGGTGTGGCAGCTGGAGGTGTAATCTGCGTCAATCGTTGAGCAACCATGGACCACATGTTTTCTGTCGGTGAAGGATCCGGAGAGCGAGCCGGCCAGGAAAGCAATTCAATCTGGTGATTGAAGAAGAACCTTTGGACAATGCGTGTCACGTGTGGTCGCGCATTATCCTGTTGAAATATGCCTGTGGGCAAGCCCTGAAGGTAAGGAAGGACAACTGGCTCCAACACCTCGGAGATGTAGCGCTGGCTGTTTAAAGTACCAGCAATGCTTACTAGAGGAGTGCGAGAGTGATATCCAATACCACCCCATACCATAATACCCGGTGCAGGACCAGTGGGGCGGTGCATAACGCAGCTGTTGAGCATCCTCTCTCCACGGTGTTTCCAGACTCGAATCCGAGCATCGTGGTGTTGCAGACAAATGCGTGACTCGTCAGTAAAGACAACTTCATTCCATTCTGCCGCCCACATCCTTCTTTCATCGCACCGTTGGTGGTGGAGACGTCTGTGGTTCTGCGTCAAGGGTAGAACAATGAAGCAATGAACGTCTTGCGGACAGACCACTCTGCTGTAAACGGCGTCGAATGGTACGCGCAGACACTGAATGATGTGTTACCGACTCAAAGTGCTGTGCTACGGTTCGTGATGTGACTGAGCGATCCATCACTGCCATGCACACAATTTGCCTGTCCTCACGTGAAGTGGTGCACTGAGGTGGATGCGATCGACCACGTCGGTTCGTCGTACCCTCCTGCATCCGACGGTCACATATCCGCATTACAGTTGTTTGGTTTCGTTCAACACGACTACCGATTTCCCTGAAGGATAATCCACAATCTCGGTAGGCCACTCTATCCTTCCTCTGTCGAACTCGGATACATGATTAAAAGCTGATCGCTGTTTTCTAGGAGACATAACTGATCGTTTTTTTGAAAAAACCACAAGAAAAACACAATTGCCGAACTTGATATCATCGAAATCTCCAAGCCTTAAATAGCGCTTTGAGGTGGCACCACAGGCGTGCGTGATGTGTGTCTGCGCTGAAATTCTAATCATTTGCATATCTCACCTCCACTAATGCATGTTGTAAATTTCATGTTATTTGCGTGCTTCCTTTAGGGTGTTGCATTTACGGTGGCCAGCAGTGTATATAACATTGTCTTTTAGATGGAGATATCCGCAATTGGATTCTCTGTTTGTTGGATAATGTTTCAATAAATATTTATACCGACAGTTGTCATCAATATCTATCTTGCTTAGTTTAACAGACAAATCTGCCTATTTAACTAAAAAGAAGTTCTAATCTACCGTAAAATCCGGCGTATAACGCCCCCCCCCCTTTTTTTTTTTTTACGAAGAAACCTGAAAAGTACCGGCCCAATGCTCTTATGTTTTTAAGCCCTTAATTCGAAGTACTATTCCAAGCTTTAGAAAAAAAAAGGATACTTCTAGAACTTTCGCTCTTACTTCATAAGGAATGCCATTTCTTTTAAATAAACAGTATTTCGATCTACGTAGAAGTCTAATTTTTGTTCTACACTCATCTTTTTTTATTTTTAAAGCTGTCATTTTTATATCCGGCGTATAACGCGCACCCGTAAATTTCAAACATATTTTTTGTGTTAAAAGTGCGCGTTATACGCCGGATTTTACGGTGTATACCGAAAATTTTTTATAGCATATTTTGAGTTAAAAGTCCATTGGGAAACTTATAACGATATTTCAGATTTTTGAGAAATTTGCAACTTCAGATAGTAAAAAGGTGTAGGCAGAGGCGGATTAAGCGGCTGATGGACCTGCTGGCCACCAGTGGCTCCAAGCGTCTGCAAGGACCCCTAAAGTTGATTGACTTCAGTTATAAGTTCAATGGGCAACACAAAGATCTTGTACAGTTTGACAAAGCTTTTAATAGAAGAATGGGACAAATTTTCTTATCAGCAAAGAAACCTTTAATAAACTTCATAACAAATAGGCTTGTAACTCGTATCAAAAACAGAGAATTCGGCATTAAGTATTTGCCACATTTTTTTGTTCTGATATAATCACCACGCTTTTATTTTTATACTTCATTTTGATGCGTAGAAAACTGTTATTTATTTGCATCAATTTATTATTTTCAATTTTTTTAATAATAAATTTTGCAGTTATCTCTGGAATATTCTAATAATTATAAAAAATAACATGTTTTGATAAAAATAATGAGTTATAAATCCTACCCAACCCCACATTTTTTGAGAGAACGCAAAGTGCTCCTTCACTTTTGTCCATTGTGTTTAGGTTTCGGTATTTTCATCTAATTCAGAGGTGTAACGTACACCCCCGCATGGAAGGGGGTGGCGGATTCTAGGGGGCCCAAACCCTTACTGAAGACAAGTGCGTACAGTTTATAAGATCCGGCTTGGGGCTCAAAACCTGTCTTTGCAGGATACTCTCCGTGACGCCACTGTGTGATTTAATTCCAACTACCCCTTAATTTTATTTGGCATTCTTGCAAACAAACTTCTAATTGTTGAACGCTTTTTCTTTAATTTATCTCGCAATAATCTCCAAGGATATATCTGAACTTACTTTCATTGATACTTCAACAATAAAGCGCAATAAATCAACCCAAAACAATATTATAAATAATAAAAAAAAATTATCATACACACATCAAATGAAACCAAGCACTGTTATATTTTACTTTTTATTCTAAAAAACAATTGTTATAATATAAAACATTACCGTTGTTCTAAATCGAAGGTGGTCAATAAGTCGATCGCAATCGACTGGTGACAGACATTTGGGGATGACCACCTAAAGGTTAGGAGTCAGTAGTTACAAACGAAATATTCAAAATTGGTTGACAGTAAGCAGACTAAGTTTTCTCTACTGACTTGAACTACGAAAACCACCTTAAGATAAAATGTTTTATTTTTTAATGTATTTTGAATTGTTTGGTAATAAATGCATAATTTGATAATACAGTCGATTCTCGATAATTCGAAGTTGGAGGGGGCCAATGAAAAACTTAGAATTATCAAGAGGGTAGAAAAACTCCCAAAATACACGGAGAGATTTTTTTTTCTAACAAATTTAAATTTGAAACTATGTAATTAAACAGAAATTGTACATATGTATAAAATTATTTTAAAGTGATTTTTAAAAGGTACATATTATACAATATAAATATTACACAGAAGATAAAAGTCCTGTATTAAAAGAATACATACAATACATTCATACACAACCCTACGCCTCACAGTGGTCAGTTTTCCCGATCTGGAGCACGGAAATTATTTTATAGCTTTGAAGTCTTCATAATTATATCTAATGATCAAAAATCGTAGTAATTAATGTAAATTGTGGTTATCCTCTTTTGTTTTTACCAAGAAATAAGGTGAATAGCGTCTTAACTAATTTATGTCAAGTTTGAATTTGATCAAGAATAAATGATTGGTGAGGGAACTAGTTTCTAAACAAGGATCTAAGGATATTAACAGAAGCAGTAATTTGACACAGGGGAGAATGTATACAAGAAATAGAGTGGCATGTTAAAAAAAATTAAATTTTAACATATTAAACAAATACAATCAAACATAACAATATACGTATACAATAAAGGTTAATACGTAGTGTTTAAAAGGACTCGGCACCCTTTAAGCATTTTTTTTTTATTTATGTACTTAAAAATTTTATTTTAGTAATTCATATAATGTTTATATTTAAGAAAATGATACGAGATAAAAAAAAAATTTTGCACATATTATTCACAAAATTTTACAAATTTAATTTTTTTAAAAAAATTTCAAAATTTTTTAAACTTTATTCTTTTTGTGTTAATGAATTTTTGTAATATTTTTAAGGATGTTTCAAACACCTTTAGGGATCGATTTTACAAAATCTTAATTAATTTTGGAGAAAAAAATGTAATAAAATGATATATATATCCTAAATTCAACCAAAAGCCTAATATCTCCCACATTTAAAGTTTTTTGCTTCACATAATATCGAAATATTATATTTTTATGAAAAACAAATGACGGAGAACTAAAATTATAAAATTATTATTCTGACGAACCTTTATGTGTCTACCATGCATTAGCTTTAAACCTCGCCTTCAGTGATTTAATGCTATTTTGGATATCAATTTGTTTTAAAACAGCTTCCTGAGCTTTGGTTAATCTGCATAAGGTGTGGTAAACAAGCACTTGTATTTGAACCTCTGCTGATATTTCATCATTCACGATACCAGGAGGATAACAGTCAATTTTAGACTCTACAAGCTTATTATAGTTGGGGTAAATATCAGCGTAAAACTCTTTGCTATTTCCTTTTATTCTATTATATTGGCCTTTTGACATTTTGGTGTCGACATAAAGAACCAAGGCTTGGTCAGGAGTCATTTTTTTAGCCGATTCTGGCTGTCGGGCTCTAAGCATTTCTTCAGGCGAGTAGCCCGTCTAGGTGAGCAAGTAGTCACTTGTTTCAAAATTAAGGCAGCATCTCTTTCTCCAGCTGCTTCATTGACATTCTTGTTGCAAATGCTAGTTCTTGCTTACTTGCTGAAACAAGCAGAGGACGTACTCTTTCCCTCTTTGCCGTGGCTTTGCATTCCCCGAATGATTTTTAGGGTCGACCTGGAGTTGATTTGGATGGTAGAAATCTTACTCGACAACCACGCATCATTTAACTTGGAGAAGCACTTTTCATTTCTACGGCACCTTATCCATTCTTCCCCCACAAACAAGTAGAATTTTTTTTCAATATTTCTAAATTAAAATTGCACCTGGCCCTCATATTTATCAAAGTCCATTGTAGTCCTAACATATCTCAAAACAGTATTAGTTTTGCGCTTGGGATTTTCCCTTTCTTCCACACATCGAATAAGGCACGCCGAATAATACCATCGGCCAACGCTGAATAAAAAATCATAAATATGGGAGTAACAGATAGTAGCAGCTAAATTTGGTATTAAATTAAATGTCTTTTCTACTCTATGTGACTTAAGTGTTACTGTGATCAATCCGTGTCAATCCCAAAAGTTCTAGTCCATTAAACACAAAAAACCAACATACGTTAGTAGGAGTTACATGCTGTGCTAAATGTTATGTTTTTATAATTTTGAATCGAACTTGAGCCTAATTTGAAAGTCAAATTAAGAAATAACTTATCCATGGCATGTAGTTTCAAAAAAAAAACCCGTTAAAATCTGCAAAATCTTTTTTAGACGAAACGATTGAACTTCCGACTGGAAAATGAGGCTCGCAAGTGTTTCTTGTAGAAAGAACAAACCCGATATATACCGATGGTTGTTGAAAATTTCCATTCGCATACTGACAAAAAATGTTTACCACATGGCTAGGGAACTCAAGAGGACCATAACTTTTGGGCTGTTTTTTTATTTCCGTGCAATTTCATTTTTGGGGGTTTCCGTGCGCCAGATCGGGAAAACTGACCACTGTGTGCCTCTCTTCTTCACAATAGTGTACCATCCTTTCTGAACACATGTGTAGCAATACCACGTGTTAAACGAAAGATATGGATGGCTAACAACAGGTGCGGTTGGTATATTGTCCACTTGAAGAAGAAAAGCAATAAAAGTGTATTTTCGCCTGGTAAACCGGAAAAACAAAGAAGGGGTAGCAGACAGATGGTCATTAAAGGGGCTACATTATAGCCAATACATATATACAATACATGCGTTATACACAATACAACGGAAAACTTGTAAACTCCAACCTGTTTGCCACGACTGTACATGATAGTGAGTGTTCGAATTGACGAGAGTTTTATAAGATAACTTCGAATTCTTGCGTGCCCTAGTGATCTTTTCCTTTTCCCACGGGGTTCACTGTCTTTGGTAAACACGGGCTTCACGAACCCGGGGTACCCTAGTGATCCTTCTCTATTTTCGACCCTCTTTCTCTTCATTCAATTCATTCTTTCTTTCTCTTCCCGTCTAGACCACAAATATTAAAACAAATGTTTGGCGCAGTATAGCCGAAATCGGCTCTTGCGCCAATAAACCCCAAAATCACTCACTCACGCACTGAAGACCTACTACTGATGCACGTTAAATCTTTTGAGTTTCCTGGTCCTCCATTGATATGATGTAAAAAAAAGTTCAGAGAAGGGTGCTATTGTTTCACCTCATCATTTGACTGTGATTTAAAATTACAAAGTCTGTAACCAATAACCTCAGTGTTTGCTTCAGAGTGTAATGTAAATTAAAAAGTCAAATCGTGTGTCTGAAGATGTCCTTCAGATCATAAATTTCATCCTCGTATGTAAATCTGTCATTTTTGCAATGAACTATTTGATCAGATTAAAATGATTACCTTATTTCATTTTTCACTTTGAGAGTAGGATTGGAATGGGCAAGATCTGGTGATTATAGAGGATGGTTGATTGCCAGTGGCGTAGTTAGGTATCCAAGGGCCCTGGTGTAAAAAAAAAAAAAAAGACCGAGCTTGTGGCTGGATTTTTATCAAGTAAAAATATATGAAATTTTTAAATATAGAAAGCTATAATTTTTATTTACTATCTTCTCTTTCTTGGTGTTTGTGCTAAACTGCACCATTGGTTTCTTCCCTCCCCCCCCCCATAATTTTAGTTTTATTATTTATCCAATACTATTCGTATGTGCTAGAGTACTTACTGACACCAAAAGAAAGGAAAAAAGTAATGGCTGTGTCGTTGGGAATCCCTAGCTATTTATTTATTTGCGAGGATTGACTTCATCCACCAGAGGGCTTAGAACTACAAAATGGTCCATGGAGGTCCACAGGAAAGGATGCAAAAAATGTGCATGAACAAGAAAATACATTACAATGTTATTTTATTATTTTTTTTAAAAAACCTGCAAAAGAGGAGGAGGGGGGCAAAATTACATGAGTGTATTGCAGATATGGCTAAGATTGCAAAAATTGAAACAGAAACGAGCTTATTATGAATCATATTGTTATTAAAAGTTGAATGTAACTAAGAAGGAATTGCTTCTCTTGTGTAGGTTTTTTAAGATGTAATTATAAGTATGGTAAGATTTTTCATGGAACTCATCAAGTAACAGTTTACAGAAAAACAAAAAGATTGAAAATAAAACTTTTCAATAATATCACAAATTTGGATTGCTTGGTGGTCAGGGTCTGAGGGCTCCGGTGCACAGCACTGTAACAAAAAGTAGCGAATCATTTTTCCCTTGCAATTCATAAATATAATTTTTTTAAAAAATTTTGGCAATTTTGTAAAATTGTTTTAAAAAATACGTTAAAAGGCTTTGATTATTTAAAATACATTCAAACTTCCTGCTCAATATCGTGATCTCTGCTGGGTCTTTAATACAAATTTCTGAATTATATATTGAAGCATTTGTGGTGGTGAAATAAAATCAAAGCAGCAAGTCCCTCGTTCTTCCAAAATCATTTTGATTCTGAGGATTGAAACCAACAGTTTAAGGCACATTCGATTCCTTAGTTTTGTCTTTGTTGACTTCTCTCACGAAAATACCAGAATTTCCAACTGTGTCTTTTATATTAAAAGTGTAACACTAAAATAATGTTCCATTATTTAAAAGCTCAGATTCTGAATGAAAAATATCTTTCAACTGTATGTTAAAAATTTGTCTCCACTGATTCTCATTTAATCCTAAAGGACGATTTGAATTTTTAAAAAAATTCAGGGGAAAAATTATTTTTTTTTCAAAGTTACATAATTTGAAGGGATTCGGTTTAAATTTGCTCACATGAAGTCTTGAGAAAATTATGACATTTTTGATAGATTTCTTTTACAGATTCTGGAGAAATTATTTTACTTTTGTTTGTTAGTTTATTCACACACACACAAAGACACATCCAAAATCAACTTCCTACAGCGTTCCCTGTAATTTCGGAGTTTCTCCTTTTCATTGGTGACTTAAGTCACCAATGGTTTTTTTTTTTTTTTTTTTTTTTATTTTTTTCAAATAACTCATTTTTTCGAACTTGTTCCAATACTTTTATGTATGGTTGAAAGTAGCAAAAAGTAGCAGGTCCATCAAGTGAAATAGCGTAAAATTCGGGAAGTAGCAATAGGGTAAAAAAAGTAGCGAAAAGTTTCCAAAAGTATCAAAATTCGAGAAAAATCGTACGATTTGGCAACACTGGCTTCATGGGGTATATTTTCATAGTTTACGGACAATGTGAAACATTAGAAAATGCACCAGTTTGGACAGAGTTTCAGAAAGGAATCTTTTGTTCCATTCGAAACTCACGCGATAGGTTACAGTCATGACTCATTTGCACCTATAGTCAAAAATGAGCTGCATCCTTTCCCGTAGAACTTTGCTACTTTCAAAAAAAGTAATTTTCGGTTCCGGACAACAAAGGATAAGTCGTTTGAAAATCAATCCGATTCTTTCTAATCCAAACTAATAAAAAAACTTTTTTTCGGCTGTTGAAATAATTTATTTCGAGGTTTATTATTCGTTAAATAGAGGTTTTTTGCTTTCATTTTAAGCGAGGAAAAAGGAAAATTCGTTAAATCACTAAGCTCGTTAAATAAAGATTCGGTAAATCGGGTTTTCTTAAACGTAATTTAAAATCAAGTGAATAAATCATTTTACGTTAATTTGTCATTATTCTTTTAACGTAGTCTTTCGAATTAAATAAAGTTCTTTATTTCACTTCAAATACTATTTCATAATAATACAGTACGCATTTTACATTTTACTATAAAAAGAATGGGTGCGAATATCAAAAAGAAAGAGGGAGAGAGTGGGGATTTGAGAAATTATGAAAACTCAAGGAATTTTCGAATACTGGTAATTGACCAAAGTATATAAAAAAGAAAAAGTTGAGATGACAAAAAGGTGACTCAGAGTTACTTTTGTTTTATTTTTTTTTCCGGCCTTATATTTCAAAGGGATGATTAGCTGCAAAAAAAACTAATAATGTTTCAGTTTATTAAGAATAGCAAGGCGTCGCCTATCCGGTATAGTGGTTAGCGACACTGACTGCTATGCCGTAGGGCCTGGGTTCGAATCCCGGAGAAGACATGGATGTTATGTTCTTCCTCAAAAATAGGGTGCAACCGAGCAAAATCGTTCTGTCACCTGCATGGTGCTCGAGGTTAACGATAGGCGTACATCTAGCCCTGTGCCGCGATGAATTTCGGGGCATCGATCTGTCATCGTCAGACAGGTGGCATTAGAAAGTCATATTGCTATGAATAAGAGATTTTTGTGAAAGTTAATGTATCCGACTGCTTGCGACAATTTTATTTTAAAAAAATGGAGGTACGGGAAATTTTCTGTAGTTTTTACATTTATTTAGTACATTTTAAGAAAAATATGCTAAAATTAAGAAGATAAAAAGAAATTATTATTACTAAAAAAATGGGACAAAAAATAACAATTGACAAAAAATAACATAAACGGGGCCCATTCTGTACCAAAAGTTTATGAACAAATTTTCAATTCTGATGTGTTTCTATGTTATTCATTTTTGAAATGATCTTCAGGATGAGAGATATTTTAGTTTTTACAAAAACTAGAGCACTTTATCTTAGTTATTATGTGAAATTGCTTTAAAGAAACAGTGATTATGCTAACATAAGGGACCGTAAATTTTGTAATAAAACAGTGATTGATAAATCTGAAGGCTAAAACACTTCTACAATTATACAGAACACACACACAAAATTTCAGTTAATTATTTTTAAAACTTTCTGAACAATCGCGCGCGGGGCTGTCTCCGTTTGAGCATTTTCAAAGAAACACATTTCCAGCAAAACACGTTTTAAAGTATGACATATCTTGCTTAAAGTAACGGCATCTGCTTTTATTAAAACACTTGTAATTTTTGTTCTAGAGAACGGAAAATATTAAACTTGGTATTTTTATAAAGCTAATAAGTGGCCTATAAAATAAAATCACAAAAAATGTGTCAATTTTTGGCAAATTTCACAATTTTAGGGCAGTCGGATACCTTAAGAGATCATAAAATATTGGATCATTTACAATCGGTTGTAGAGGTAATATCAGAATGCAAGATCCAAATACAAAACACATTTTCGGGTGGGAAAAAAACTCAATAATAATATAATTTTTCAGTGGTAAAAATGCATATTCATTAATTATTTAACAATTTAAAAATTAAAATTTATTTTATAAATGCATCATTATTTAATTTCATCAATAAATAATTGATTTATCATTGCAGTACAGAGATGAATAAAGAAAAATATTGTATACAAGAAATAGATTCATTCAAACAGAAATTATTCGTACAATAAAATGTGCTACAGTAACACTTAAACATCAATACTTCCATCTTAATTAAATTTAAATAATTTATCCGATTCCTAAGATTGGGATTGAGTATTTGTTTTTCAATATATACTCTCTGTTCTCTCAATGGAAAGTTCCGACATAACATTTCCGTACCTTATGTTAATTAATGAGTTTCTAGAAAACTTTTTTTGTTGCCACCACAACACAGACTTAAATATCATTGTAATACTAAAACGGCATTAAAATTTAAATGATTTTCATGTATAAAAAATAAAGAAAGATGATTTTGTAATTTTAATAAGAACAAACTCTTAATATTTATATAAAAAAAATAATAGATTTTGTAGAAAACTTATAGCTTAAAAATAACCACATTTCTTTTTCATCTCTCAGTTGCAAGAATTACATAGAGCCTATTAGAGCAAAATTAAAACAATAAAATAAAAAATAACTTGTAAATATTAACATACCTCGGGTGTAGTAAGCCAAGAAAAGTCGATAACTTTTCCTTTTTTGATATTCTTACTTGTGGCAGCAGAATCGGTTCTTTTCATTGTAAATGGCGGCAGGTTGAAAATGGCGGTCAAGAATCCCACCGCATAAGACTTCGCGACTCTTTTATACAAGGTTAAGTGATTTACCTACCTGTTTTGGAGAGTTTTTAAAATATTAATATCATATTTCAATGTCCTTTTATTAATATTTTTAAATCTTTCAAATGAAGATTTTTTAGTGAGTTATATAAAAATTTAATGGAATGAGGACAAATGAAACTTCGTCAAAAAATTATGTCTTCCACAAAGACAGTTTCAATTAAAAATGTTCAATTAAATATACTCAATCAAAAAAATAGGGGGCTTAATACGTATTTCAGAGATAAGAAAACAAAAGCCTTTTTAGAATGCTGTAAATCTCACAACGCACAACTTCCAGCAACGATGACTAAAATGTTTATGACGAAAATTCCGGAAACACCATGGACAACATTTCAATTGAATATGGCGTTTTCTAAGAATTTGATCAACTGCGTAAGTATCCTAACAGCTAAAAATAGGTTACCAAGGCAACGAAGCCAGTGAGTGGGATGTTACTATGGTAACGATGCGCGGCAAAGATGCCCAAGGATTAGTTTTGCAGAAAGGCTACAGTGCCCTCGTGCTTTACCTGGGAGCTTAGGAGGATCCAACAGGTCGTGATCTATCAATCTGTTGAATGTGGGGATTTTTAAAAATACACGAAAGAGAGAACAAACACAAATTTTTGTTTCGATTATAGGGAATTTTAAGAGTAGATCCTAATTCGGGCGTTTTTTCCCCTCAAAGGATGTGAATGTTATTTAAAACACGAATATATAGTAAATCTATAATCTTTACTTTAGATGCGTGGGTGTTCAGTATTTGCATTTTGAATCAGCCATTCTCTATCGATCGCACTTGATAAAATATTAACTCAATTTTGAAGGGAAAAGGCTAATTTTGTAATAGCTTAAAATATCGTTTGTTCTTCAAAGAAAAGTTCAATTTAATTGTTTTTTTCTGTGTGCATATACATTAATTAACGAATTCTAAAAATGGTTTTACTTTCAAAATTGAGAGATACAACCACTGTACCACAATGCTTTTCTCATTTACCTAGGATGCGGTCCACAAATTGTTCGATGTTGCACATTTTATTATCCATTTCACCATTGGCAAACCAAATTCACCGATTTTTAATCACACGGCAACGTTCTCGGAACCGAATTCCAAAGTCAACTGATAAGAGATTAGATGTATTTGTATGGCGTTTGTAGGGGTGGAGGGTGAAAATAGCTAGGATAAACACACAAAATTGGCTAATGCCAGAGGCTATTCCGTGGGTATTTCAAAGTCAAGTTTGCCTGTTTTCTTTCTACGAAAAATATGAAACCACCATCTCTCTTTCATTTCACACCCCCTCTTAGATCTCGCCTGCACGGCTGGTGTTATCCATATTTTGTTCATTCCCAGAAGGAAAATCTTTCCGTGTCTACTTGCGACCACTCTTTTTTTTTTTAAATGAAGATATGGGGATTTTTTGTAGTTTTTAGATTTGTTTAGTACATTTTTAAGAAAAATATGCTGAAATTAAGAAGAGAAAAAGAAATTATTATTACTAAAATGGGAAAAATTGGTCAAAATTTATAAAAATAACATAAACGCGGCCCACTCTGTACTAAAAGTTTATGAACAAAATTTCAGTTTTTCAATTCTGATGTGTTGCTATATGTAATTCATTTTTTAAATGACCTTTAGGATAAGAGATATTTTAATTTTTACAAAAACTAGAGCACTTTATCTTAGTTATTATATGAAAATGCTTTAAAAAAAACCAGTGATTATACTAACATAAGGGACTGTAAATTTTGTAGTAAAACAGTGATTGATAAATCTGAAAGTTAAAACATTCTACTATTACACAGAAAAAATTCAGTTAATTTTTTTCAAAACTTTTTTAGCAATCGCTGTCCCTGTCTGAGCATTTTCAAAGAAACACATTTCGAGTAAAACGCCTCCCGTTTTAAAGTATGACCTCTTACTTAAAGTAATGGCATCTGCTTTGACTAAAACACTTGTACTTTTTTCTCTAGTGAACGGAAAGTAATAAACTTGGTATTTTTATAAAGCTAATGAGATGGTCTATAAAATAAAATCATAAAAAATTTGTCAATTTTTGACTAAATTCACTATTTCAGGGCATTCGGATACCTTAAGCGATTTTTGTTTCGTGTTAAGAGAAAAAATGCATGAAGACACAGTAGTAAGTATATTCTGTCAATTTCCTCTCTGAATAGGTTTATGAAAAATGATTTCATAAATGAATTAGTGGCAAAGAAAACAGGCAAATAAACTATATTTTGTTTTTCATCTACACAGAGAGAAAACCATAAATCCACAAAAAGGGTAGAGAAAGTGACAACACCTCACATTACTGAAAATAAATCACAGTTCTTTCGGCTGAGAAACTCAGTAAACAATGAAACAGTGTGTTTCATTGGCCAACAATATTATCCAACAATACGCACGAGCTCCCGAATTATACACAAAATAGAATCTCAAATCCACATGGACGTGGGAGCCTGGTGGTCATGATCGTGAATTCGTAGCCGCTGTTGTCCAGTCGAGAGTTTGTCCATCTGGTGTTGTCCAGCTTCTGCTACTGAAGACCCGTCGTGGCACAATGTCCTCACGTTGGTATGCTGCGGAAGTTTGGAGAGTGAGGTGTTACAGTTTAGGTCAGCCTATGACCCGTGGGTCAGACACTGACCCACGCAAGCCTTTTAATTGACCCACGATTGCTAGGCAACCACTTGTTGGTTTACGCGAGTTTATTTAGATTTTCTAATTTGTGTGGATTATTTATATTCTATTTGTGTTGTTTCAAGCACTGCATTGACACAAAAGCAATTTAAACGCCTTCTATAACATTCAGTTTTATCTCATAACAGTTCCAAAGTTACGCAATTGACAACAAATGTACATGAAAGTATTTGAAATAAAGCAAAAGTATTTACAAAATATCAAACAAAATGTATAATTT
>BMAO01039394.1:0-35592 GCA_019973975.1 Trichonephila clavata | reverse complement strand
ATAAATCCTTTACTGATATTGATTTCCACAATATGATCAAGAAAACAAAAGAATATTTTACATCTGATTTTAATGTAAAGAACTTCTTAGGAAAAAAATTATACACCGTAAAATCCGGCGTATAACGCGTGCCCAAACGTTCAAGCTAAATTTTTTTTAATTTCAGGTATATTCGCAGTATAACGCCACCCTTTTTTTACGAAGGAACCTGAAATTGTATGTGAGCAAGACTCTCAATTTTTCAAGACGTCAACATTCGAGGTAATATATTCCAGACTTTTGAAAAATAATATAGTATACTTTTAGAACAACCTTAAGTTCTCATTAGGTACGTCGTTTCTTTCGAATAAACAATATTCCGATCAATATTGAAGTCTATTTTTTTAATGCTAATCTCTGGAGTTTTTTTTTTTATTTTTCAAGCTATCCTTTTTATACCCGCGTATAATGCGCAACAGTAAATTTCGATCATATATTATGTGTTCAAGTCCGCCGGATTTTACGGTATGCTCATATATTCAAAAACTCAACTGAGATAAAATAATTTTAATTTAAAAATTTAACTTTATTAGTTTCTTTTTTAAAATACAGAGATAAAATTTTTCAATCATCCACTTTTTCATAAACTTAATTATGTACACTGCTGTGTATAAGAAATGTAACACCATGAAGGAATCATCAAAATTAAATGAACTTTGCAACAAATATCCATAATAGGATGTTACGAAAAATAGTAAAGTTTCAGAGTCAAGGCTCATGCGTAGCGTGCACAGCGCTCTCTTAACTGATGCTAAAAGCGTATAAATAGAGGACTGTAGCCGGACGTTGAAAATAGTTAATGATTATTTGTTAGTGGCGAACGTTTAGAGGAGACATAAGTATACCTCCACGACGAAATAAAGAGAAATTCCAACAAATTACGGAGTTTGAACGGGGGAGAATTATCGGCCTTCGAGAAGGAGGATTTTCCTATAGCGCAATACGAGCTCATGTGCAGCGGAACAGTTCCACAGTGATGCGAGTTTGGAAACAGTGGACCGACGAGCATCGAACAACTTGAAAAGCTGACAGTGGTGAAATCAGTGAGGACGATCGGCTCCTGCTTCGCATGGGGGTGAATGACCGTACAGCTTTCCTCCAGGCAGCTGGCAGCACGTTGGTCTACTGCTACAGGTGTACTAATGTCGGCTTCACCCATTCGTCGACAACTGCTACACCGTGCATTGCGTACAAGGGTGCCTTTATACATAATACCCTTAACGGCAACCCATCAACGGCTGCGTCTGCAATGGGCTCATGAGCACAGAGCCTGGCAAGCTGATTGGCACCAAGTTGTCTTTTCAGATGAATCACGCGTCAATTTGTGAGACCATGATGGCCATATTCGTGTTAAACGCTATGCCGGTGACCGCTGCCTTCCAGAGTGCGTTATCGAACGACATAGTGGCCTAACAACCGGAGTTGTGTTTTGGGGTGTAATTTCATATCATGGACGATCCGATTTGCTACAAATTGAGGGTAATTTCAACAACACAGGATACGCGATAATACGTCCGAGAAGTGCTACAACCCGAAGTCGTTCCCTTCCTTCAAGGCATCCCTGAAGCTATCTTTCAGCAGGATGATGCACGCTCACATGTTGCAAAGACTTTTCGAGACTTCTGTTTAGCCCAACACATGCAACTTCTTCAAAGCCTTGCTTATTCGCCGGATATGTCGCCTATTGAGCGCGTGTGGAATTTGTTTGATTGGCTTCTCGCTCGTGATCCGCGTCCTGCAGCTTTAAAAGATAAACTTTTGCTGCGCATACAAGCAATATGGAATTCTCTTCCACAAGCAGACATTCAAAATCTGTTTGATTCCATGCCTCGTCGTAAAGCAGCACTTATTGCAGCGCGTGGTGGTTACACCAAATACTGATTTCAGACATTTACTTTTTTTTTTTTTTTTTTGCTTTGAAAATTTCGTTATTTATTTGTACTAATACATGTCGTTTTTGCATTAAATTTCATTTAATTCTAATGATTCGTTCATGGTGTTGCATTTTTTACAAACAGCAGCATATAAAGAAATATCTGAAGAAATGTATAAAGAAATAGAACGCAAGTATATTACACTTGTAATAAAAACTATATTTCGTAGATGTAATTTTTAACAATAGAATTTGGAAAACGTTTCTTTCTCTGATTCTAAATAAAACAGGTACTAAGAATAATGCTCTCAATCATCAAATGATATTAAACTTTTGGAGTAAGTTTTATCTTATTAACAATGATTGATTTAATTTATAAGTTAGAAAATTAATTTAGTTTTAAAATCACTATCGAAAAATATTAAATTATTTAATTAAAGAATAAAATTCTGCATTCTAATCACATTTGGAATTATATATAAGAAGAAGAATTTCTTTTATTATATTTGTAACTCAATAATGTACTTCGTATAACAGTATATTAGTCTCTAAAGAACAAAAGTAAAAAAAGCTCCAAAATTAGCAAGTTCAGCCGAATCCGATTTAAAACTTTACATCTGTTCAAAAAGCTCAATAATCTTTTCAACTTTTACTTTCTGTTCATTTTCATGCATTTCGAACGAAAAGATGTTTCAAAAGTACTTCCATTCAAAACACCGAAACTGACGAAATATAATTAATTTAGACATCAAAGAAAATTGAAATTCAAGAAATCCTATTTCCAACAAGATGACTCTGTGAGAAAATTAAATTGCTTTTTTTTTCCGACTGATGTCAGAGGCTATCAGAAGTTTTATACTCGACCCTAATAAAATACCAATTTCATATTTCCGTATATTTTCGAATAATTTTTATGACCTTTATTTAAATTACCCACACATCCAAAAAATATCATTCCGGATCATTCGAATTTGATTTGTTCCCTTTTTAGGGTGATGAAATCATGCATTATTCATAAAAGAAAGTGGAAAAGAACTTTTTACTTCCATAAAGTTATTCTCTTTTGAGAGATGCATAAATTTTCCGTCTACTATATGTCCCAAAGCATTCTGAAGTAAATTTTGAATGTGAGGTATTTCTTCATTATGACAAAACAATATGGTTCAGATAAATAGGTTATCATTTAGATTTGATAACGGAATAGTTATTGATAATGGCTTTTGTTTGTTACCAAAAACGTTGGGATTTACATATGATTTGGAGAACGCTGTATAAGTTAATTTGGTTATATGCTAAAATTGTAAACAGATGAAAATAATTTTAAAAAATTAAGATTTTTTTTGTAAAATTAAAAAAATTTAAGACTGTGTGTGTGTTGAGGATAATATTTATAAAAAAGTTATTTTTTACATTGGAATTTGTAATAGTTTTAATTTGTAAAAATTCTAATTTATTAACTGGTTTGTTCGTGCACCGTACGGACTACTGCTAGCTAGCAACAATCAGTTTGTCCGTACGCTGTACGGGTGCTGATATTTTATTTCTATCTTTGAGTTGCACATATTTTTTATTCTTATAGTGATATTATTGGTGCTAATATTTTTAAGAGATGCAGTTTGCCCATGATACTAAAATACTTCTCATCCGGGATTTTCTTTGTAGTGAAGGGGGAAATTTTGCATTAAAGGCAGAAATTTAGATTCTTGAAAATATTCCAGAATTAACAGGAACTGGGAAGGCGATGTGCAATTTGTTGCTAGAGAAGAAATGAAAGTGAAAGGATAATCCAAAAAAAAGGGCGATATTACCTATGTCTCTATTGAAATGTAAAACTTAGTATTATACCATGCTTTTTAAATCGTGTGCACATATATATGCCCACACACACGCACAACCCTCAATCGTTTGAAAGAGAGGTATGAACATGAAATTTTTGTAAGTAGAAGAGAAATTTTTTTTAAATATATGAAACATTCTTCTCATAGCATGCAGAGTGTACTTTTAAAAAGTAAATATTTGGCGGTTTTTGTATATCACAAATGTAAAATAATAATTCATGGTAAACCTTTAAAATTGAAAAATAAAATTATATTCTTCCACTTTCGCATTCTGTTAAGTATTATGCTTATTTATATCCAATCAGAAAAAGTGCCTTTTTTTAAATACATTCTGGGCAAATTTGATTGTTTAAGGGGTTAATCTGAAATAACAATTATCCAGGAGTTTACTTTATCTTTATTCAATTTGGGAAATTCGGTATTGTTTATGTGAATTTAACTTTCGAGTATAGAAGGATAACAAAGTTTGAAAGAAAGCCGAGAAAAAATCAACAGCAAAATAAAAGCGAAGGTGGTATTTTTTGACACGCAGAAAACCAAACTTTCAGAAAAAAAGAACTCAGAACACAAAGTGTTATAACATTTTAAATCGCTTAGGGTATCTGACTACCGTAAAATTGTAAATTTTTCCAAAAACTGACAATTTTTTGTGATTTTATTTTATAGGCCATTTTATTAGCTTTATAAAAATAACAAGTTTATTATTTTCCGTTCACTACAACAAAAACTACGAGAGTTTTAGTAAGAGCAGATGTCATTACTTTAAGCAAGATGACATGCATTAAAAAGCGTTTTACTCGAAATGTGTTTTTTTTAAATGCTCAAAACAGCGATTACTCAAAACACTTTGAAAATAATTAACTGAAATTTTTTGTCTATGTTTTGTATACTAGTAGAAGAGTTTTAACATTCAGATTTATTAATCATCGTTTATGACAAAATTTACAGTCCCTTATGTGAACATATTCACTGTTTTTTTTAGTAATTTCATACAACAATTAAGATAGAGTGCTCTAGGTTTTGTAAAAATTAAAATATCTTTTATTATGAAGGTCACTTCAAAAAGGAATAATATAGCAACACATCAGAATTGAAAATTAGTTTATAAACTTTTGGTACAGAATGGGCCGCGTTTATGTTATTTTTTGTCAATTTTTACCCATTTTTCCCCTTTTAATAATAATAATTTACTTTTCTCTTCTTAATTTTAGCATATTTTTCTGAAAATGTTTATACAAATCCCCATATCACCATTTTTTTAAAGTTGTTGCAAGTAGCCGGATACCTTAAGAGTCTTTATTCGTCATAAGAGGGTTTATATACAACAATTTGAAAAATGGTGCCTTCTGCATAACTGCACATTGATCGCAAATTGAAGCGCTGTATTTTGTCCTAACTGAAAAGTAAAATAGTTCCTGATTCCATATATATTTAACGGATATAGCCTCTTGTATAGCAGTACGCAATGCATTGGTTGCAAAAGAAGGCTTCCAACCACGCATTCCGAGGTTGTACACAAGCTCTGAAAAAATATATTGTCGTCGAAAGAAATTATTTTGATGCTATTTGAGAACCTGTATTTTAAAATATTTTCGACAGGAGTTAATGCCAAGTCCTCTCTCTCTCGGATTCTTTTTATGTGTGATCTCACATATATAAATACTAAGCTTATAACTAAATATATAACTATATCAGATATACATTTCTCACAATAAATTGGTTATAAGCATTTCTTTTTATATTGGAAATCATTTTTTTTTTCTGAAATTTTCCGTTTTATGTTTCTATAAAGAGTTATGAGAAAGTTGGTTCTTATTTTAGAAGGCTCTTAATACCATAAAATTGGGAAAAAATTATGTACTTTATTCCAGAGATTACATTTCAAGTATCTAAAAAAGAAAATCTTAATCTCTTAAAAATAATACCTATCTATAGCTAACTTTAAATTTCTAGTTATAAAAAATGCCTAATACATTTCTTGACCAACCATGGACTTTTCTTTGCAGTCTGAAGCAAATTTAATATTAAAAATACTTCTTATTATCCTTATTTGATCTGTGTGATATCCCTCTCACTATATCTTTTATTGCCTCTTTGCTATAAACTTTCACCTTGTAAAACCTAGAATTCATAATAGGAAATAATGGACTACAGATATGAGTAATATTAAGTGAGTGAGTGAGGGAATATTAACGTCGCACGTTCGTAATTTTGAGCCATGGTCAAGTAACGAGGACGACATCTGAGCTGGCACACCCTCTCCTAACTACCAACTCACACCAACGGGAAGACGTTTGGGATCTCGACAGATTTAACGTGTACCGCATCCCCTACACGGTGGGTCTTTAGTGGTGCTGGGCAAGAACTCATGATACGCCAGCCACAAGTCAGCTACCTTGACCACTAGGCTACCACGGCCACATGAGTAACATTAAATCATATGCTTTAACCAAGAAAATCATTAAACAAAGCGCAAGAAAATATTAGACGGAATCCAGTGAAAGCGTTTCTCAAACTGTGGTGTGCGCCCCCTTAGTAGGCGTGATAACCCTACTTGGGGGGGGGGAGCGAGAATATCGTGAAAGATCGGAAATAAAATTTTAAAATAATTATCAATTTAATAAAATAATTTGCAATTTAAATTAATTACAAAGTAAAATTCATTCTTATATAATAAAAAATGAAATACACATTCACACTGATAAAATACACACTACCTGTAATGTATCAGTTGTACAAAATATTTGATAATTAATTTACCTATATTCAATTAAAAACAAGTTTAGTAATTATTAGTGACTCCCTTAGGCTTGTCATATACAAAATGTGTATACAAAACTTAATATTTATCTAATTAGTACGGTTTATAATTAAAGTCGTATTGCATCGTGGTTATACCATGAAAGTACATTATAATTGCACTCGATATATTGTTAATATGAGAAGGGGGCGCAATGAAAATTATGACTGAAAATTGGGCCACAGAAATCGAAAGTTTGAGAATCACTGCAGTAATTCCCAGGATCATTGGGATAAACTTTAAGGGGAAGTTGGGGACATCCCAAGGAATCAGCTTTGCACAGCTATCCATGGTCGGAAACTTCTTCGTTAAACTGTAGGTGGCGTTGTTCACAAGAGCATTTAATGAAACTGACTTGCATCACCGCACTCATTTGAAATGTCATCACCCGCAAAGGAATAGTATGGAACGTTTCGCAAACACCAAAACTTTGCAGTTGTGCACTTAATTTACAGTTTGGGCAGAAGGAAATGTACGAGCAGCAGAATTATTGTATCGTGAAAGAAAGCCACAGAGAGATATACAGAACAGTCGGATGTTTTCTAAGTTGCATTACAACTTTGTTTCGATGAGGTTGCATTTTAGCAACTTAGTCTTTGCAGACACGTTAAGTCTCCAAACGTGAGAGTCATTTCACGGTGGAACCTTCTACTGGATTAGAGCATTACAATTTGTGTATATATGGAACGAGGTAATAGGAAAAGTGAAGGCGAGCCACGAGGGACTCGAACTCCCAAAACTGTAATCGAATTCCTTCGAACAGTATCCTACAGAATTTGTTCCAAGCTTGTAACCGTGGTCTGTTTGATACCGTTGCCACGTTGGAATGCGTGACCTACCTTTACTATGCCTATTACCTCGTAATGATCCATATTTACCCAAATTGTGATGCAAATTAGCAAATATGCTGCGGTCCTGTATATCTCTCTGTTGGTACCTTTCACGAAACAATGTTTCTGCTGCTCGTGCATTTCCTTCTTCTAAACAGTAAATCTGGTGCATATCTGCCTGTAAGGTGTTTGTAAAACGTTCAATATTCCTCTGCGGACGATGACAGTTCAAATGTCTGCTGTAACGTAAATTAGGTTGAGCAGGTGCCAGCGCGCGAGTGCTTATATCCAAATAACTTGTGATAGCGGTTGGTTCCTGCTTACATCTGAACCCTCTTGTCTACCTGTAAACCCGGCTAGAGGTGTGGGAGAAACTGAATGATCCACAGACATGATTTCAATTTAATCAATTTATTAATTCCAAATATAAATCAGACACAAAACAAATGTAATTAAGGTGGTTGATTATATAGTAGAGCGCAGAGGTGAGATTCTATAACACGGGAATACAACTACAAACCCTCAACTGAATCTAAGATAGCTAACTTAATTAAGCTCAATATAAACTACGTCGCACACTAATAAGCTAACTTCTACTTAATCAAGATCACAATACCTGTACTTTTTATGCATCGGATCCTACACTGGAAACTTGCAGGTGATATCTCTCGGCTTGATCAATGTCATTGGACCCACGCTCTGTAATCTTTTTCCTGGACAACTCCAAGACCTCTAACTAATTCCACTCTCTTTCAATCTTCAACTAACAGCTAACGCGCAGACTCTATGTTAACTCCTACTTGCCAGAATTTATATAATATACTTCATTTGCATAATCACGCTTCCGTACTAGGTGAAAGTTGGTTGAAATAAATATTTTCCTAAAAGAGTCATGAAGGGATTAGTAGAACCGCGTATAGATCCGTCACAAACTGCTGTGACGGTGACGGTAATTTTGAGAATTGAAGTGTCTGGATTGAGTCAACAATCTTCACCCTCTCTCTGGTACTGAAAATCTTAGTATTGGAAGCTTGGATAGAAAGGAAGAGGCTTGGCTTCGAAGAAGAGCAGGCCAATGATGTGGCTTGAGGGAGAAAGTCCTTTCTTGTCTTCTGATATTCTGATTGGAAGTTGGTAGTAAGCTTAGGTTAGAATTACACTAGAGCTTATTTTAAGAATTAAAAATGGAATAAGATAAAAATTTAATGAAGTAGAAATAAAAGAATTTAAAAAGATTTAAATAAGAGTACTTTGGAAGAAGTTTTAAGATAACTGCTGTGATGCAGGTCTTTTTCCTTAAATATTCTTGTAAACAACGCCATCTAGTGTTAAAAGAAGACGCTTGCGATGAGGGGTTGTTATATAAATCTTAATCCATGTGATGTCTCCTACCTCCCCTTAAAGTTGGGACACCCTGTATAATAATAACAAGAATGATAATTCTACAACAGCAAAATCAACAACCACTAAATCTGCATCTGCACAGTAACCGTAACAAATCAGATAAACATTCAAAAAGAAATCTCGAGGCTAATCAACCATTCCCTTCGCCTTTTTGATTTAATTTTCAACAATAATACTAAAACTGCTAAGTTTTCCGAAAAAATATTAAATAATACTATATAAAAATTTTATAGCATAAAATCCAGCCTAAAACACACACTTTTACCCACAAGAAAAAAATGAAATCTTAAAGTGCGCTTTATACGCCGTGTTTGAAAATGATAGCTTTAAAAATTAAAAAAAAGAGACGAGAGGGAAAGAATTAGACGTATATTAAAAGCTGTTCATTCAAAAGAAATGGCATTCCCCATATGAAAACCTAACGATTTGTTCTAGAAGTATACTGTTTTTTTTTTCAAAAGTTTGGGATAATACCTGGAATAAATGACTTCTAAACATACGAGCGTTGCACACGTACATTTCAAGTATCTTCGTAAAAAAACGGCAGAGCGTTATACTTCGAATATGCCTAAAAATTTTAAAAAAACTCAGCTTTAAAGTATAGGTGCATTTTATATACACTGCGTGTGGTTCTTACGGTATGTTTAAAATATGAGATGATATAGAAAAAAATTGATTTAAACAGAGCTCACTAAAAATAAAATCAGCCTCTCTGTTTTAACATTAATTAATTACAGATATGGTATCATAAGCTATTAAAATGCCGTAGTAAAAACGCAGATTTTAATGTAATTTTTCCTTTATTTTTCTAATTATTTCGGAATCCTACAACAATCTAGAATATACTTTGCTTAATGGTAAGCATTAACACAGAAGGCCAGTAATTAAACTTCGAAGACAATTAACATGTGGATATCTCGTGTTTGACCTTAATTAAACCTCATTAAATTCTCAAAGGGGAATAATCTAATGTGCTGAATGTTTATTCGACTCATTCTCATTTTAAGTAGCGTTTAAAATTTTAAAAAAAATCTAGTAACAATACGCCTTAGAAACTGATTAGAAATTGAATAATTGTCATAATACTGTGCTATTTCACTCGTAGTGCATTGAATTTGAGCAGAATTCTAAAATGTGAGACATAAAGAGGAATTGTATTTCTTATTTGAATAATTTTCGTGTAGTTAAACAGTATCTTCATTAGGTAGTCATTGAAAGATGGATGTGAAGATTGGTATAGATGTAAATATCGAAAAATTAATATTATTATCAGCATATTGTTGAAATACTGTTATTATTATCAGCATATTAGTCCCACACACAACTAAGATGCATGACCCACACTATATCATAGTATTTGTTTGGAATTTAGATGCCGAAACACTATATCGGCTACAAATCAACTTCTTAACTAATACTGCTGCTACACACTTAATTATCTTTAGTTCATGTAGATGAAACATGATTGTAACTTCTTTGATTTCATTTCCTTCATCTTGGAAACAAATAAAGAATAACTGCTTATACTTAACATTGGAAGTCCAATGGTGATGATATAAAACTCGTGCTTGGCAATTAATGAATTGGGCCAACTGTTAAAATCCTAATGAAGATAATAAAGATACGTTGCGTGGAAGAGCTGATGAGCGTTAAATCTCTCAGCGTTATCTTTGAGGTGGTGTGTTGTAGAAAATGAGAGTGTCAATTCAAGGGTCGATTTTGCAGATGTAGGGTGACAATTCAAGTGTCGATTTCGTCAATGTAGGGTGCAATTCAAGTGTCGATTTCGTCATTGTAGGGTGACAATTCAAATGTAATGAGAACGAAAGAGATGGTATATAAGAGTTTAAAATATCTAAATATGAAAAAACTCATGGTTATTTGACATATTAGATCGCAATTGTATCGTTATTAAATATTACGTGTTAATTGTAGGCAATTAATAATTGGATAGGCAAAAATTATGTAATTCAAATTAAATCTTCTTAAAACTTCAAATTAAATAAGTCTCTTAAAAATACTCTAAAACATAAATAATAAATATTAATTTTTATGCATTTATTAAATAATGTTTCATTTTGGAAAATATTTTTGACTAAATATATTATTTTTAACAAGCTCATGTTGCATTCATATTATAATATTAAAACACTTCAAATTTCACTCAATATCTTACAAATCAAATACCCACAGCTTAAAAATACGACATAAAAATAATGCATATTATAAGATATCTCAGTGTCAATTGATTATTTAACAAGCAATATAAAAAGAAAATTTAAGTAAATTCCTACTTAGATAAAAAAATTATTTTAGTTACATTTTATTAAATAGTTATAATTAATATAAATATGTATATTCATATGGCAGAATCACATTATAAGAGGTAATCAATTTTTATTAATTATCATTAAAGTATCACATTGTCATCCAAAACTATCATGTATAAAAATTTCAGTTCAACTGTTTTGCTTTGAAACGTGAGGGAAAAAAATCTTTTTAAGATTTGACTCAAGTCGCTAAAAATGAAGCCAAAGTGGCTGTATCTTTAATTCTTTATATAATTAATTTCATTTAATAATTTTAATTAATTATAATTAAGTTATCGTATTGTTACCCCAAACAATAGTGTATATTAAATTTCAGCTCAAATGAGCGCTCTAAGATGTAAAGAAAAAAACCTTTCCAAGTTTTGACACAAGTCGCCAAAAATGATGCCAACGTGACTGTATTTGTAATTCTTTAAATAATTAGTTTTAATCATTTAATTCTTATTAGTTATAAATAAATTACTTTATTGTGTCATCAAAATAAGCGTGCATATAAATTTCAGCTCAATTGAGTGCTTTAAAATGTATTTTTTTAACGATTGAAAATTTGAACAAGATAAATATAGAAAGATTGTGAGCTAATATTAGGAATTGAAAAATGTATGTACAAAGTATTTTATGTGGAATTTTATTTTAACAATTATTAATATTTGTTTTTTTTTCTTTCTACAAAAAGTTATCTGCTAAGTTTCTTTCATCCAAAAAACACCGGGCCATAATCCTCAGCTGTGTTTATCGCTCTATGCAGGTCAAATACTTTTTTCAGACTAATTTAATTTCAGGGCGCATAGAAGCGTCACCCAATTAAGAGCAGGTAACGATGACATGGACAGGAACAGACCGCCTGTCAAGATTAATTGTTCACTCAAAGTAATTAGTATTTTTCATGATTTATTAAACTTTGTATCTAATCACATATGATTGGGATAAAACTCAAGCAATGAGAATTTTTCTTCTTGTCTTTTAAAAAAAACGATCATGAGAGAAACTATTATACACACTGACTTTAAACACGCACCTTAAGCTGTGGTTTGCTGAATCCTTTCAGTTAAGTTGATGGTCTGTAAAACTAATCAAAATTTAATGAGAAACAAAAGTGTACGATGTCACTTAATTAAAGAATATCATGTGTTTTTTTACTATTTTTTAATTGTTTTCTTATCCTAAATTGTTAGATCGTGTAATGCTACGAGATGATCACATAAGAATAAGAACCTAGCTATTATTTTTTTTACTAATATTTTATTTTCATCAAGTTGATTGCTTATGTATAAACACTTATCCAAACCTTAATGACGCTGTTAACTTGGAGTAATGAAGGGTTTATGTGACGCAAAGTGGTTGGTTTCGTATAACGTAAACAGGAGATGACAGTTTTCACTGTATTTCTCTTTACTCACCCCCTGCCAGATAAAAACAAATTAAATTGAATTCCACCCATTTCTTTAATAAGTCTGGGATGGGAAAATTAATTTCACGCAGATCGCCTCACATTTCCTTCAGATAACTCTTTTGGTCGTAGAATTTATTCCTATGTGATTAATTCATGTTGGGTTGGCTGCTTAAGAAAATTAAAATTCGTGTTCACTTTCAAGGAATTGTTTTCCCCCCTCATTGAAAGAGATACACTAAATGAGTCAAAAAAATTATTCACAAAAGATATAGAATTGTAATAATACATAAGAATGAGGAAGCATAAATGCTGGAAAATAAAGCCATATCTTTTTTAATACTAGATATTTTGGTATGAAAGTAGGAATTTAACAGCTAATTTGTTCTACTCTCTAATATTTCACTTTCGGAATAAACATTTTTCAAAACTTAAATTCTATTTGTTGTGGAAAAAATAAAGTTTATTCTTTTGACCCACCACAGTGGTATTTGTGCCTGGAATACAATTACTATTGTGAAACAAATTGCAGAAGATATAATTCATCTTATATATTAAAAATCTAGAAATTAATATAAATATAATGCTGTGAATTTGTAGAATTTTAATACAGACATACTTAGTTAAGTTTATTTAGGACAATTAAAACGCTTGTATCCCCTGCAAACCCTTGCCCACACCATAATACCGCTAACATGTATTCCGCTAAATTTGCCTTGGGGGTAGGATTTCAGTTACAAATCGGCGCATTCACACTAGCTTGTCAATGTGATTGACCAGAAAACTAGATTCGTTGAACTCAGATACTTTCTTTCATTTTTATATACAACGATGCGAAGAGTCAACTGTAGGCTCTGTTCGTGATGATGTGTGGTCAGTGCAGACGCGGATCGTATACCCTTAATCTTGAGTGAGTGAGTGATTTTGGGGTTTATTGGCGCAAGAGCCGATTTCGGCTATACTGCGCCAAACATTTGTTTTAATATCTGTGGTCTAGCCGGGAACAGAAAGAAAGAATGAATTGAATGACAAGAAAGAGGGTCGAAAATAGAGAAGGATCACTAGGGGAAAAGGAAAAGATCACTAGGGCACCTCGGGATTGTGACACCCGTACTCACCTAAAAAAGGCGAGCCCCCTGAGGGGACACTTAATCTTGAGACGTATCATCAAGGTGGCCACCATTGTACCTGTTGGCAATATCTCTCTCGGTCATGGTAATCATTCAGTAATTGTGAACAATGCGTAATATTCACTCTTTTGGTTTTGGAATCAATCATGTCATCAATTGAATAATGTCATTAGAGCAAATATGGGTAGGAAAATTAAGAGTAATATAAGCAGCAACGAAATTGGATGAAGCAATGATTTCCAACTCTACTCCCGTACCATCCTCTCGTTCTACACGTCCTTTCAGTTCATCTTCCTCGTAGTAATTTAAGCCAAGTTGTAAAGAAGTATTGTTCCTTCTTTCCTCTACCCCTGCTAGATGTTTGGGAGGAACTAAATAATCAGACGACATGATTCACTAAAATTGTTTATTTGTCACAATATTCAACACAGACACAATAATAATCCAATTAAGAAAAATTTGATCAACCCTTAGAAGGCTGAGGTGAGACCAGATAGCGTGGGGATAATATTTACAGACATTCAATCATATTCCTATGATATCTTATACAAGCTCGTTTTTACCTCGGACGCGCACTAACAATTTAACTCTCTAACTTCTGTTTAAATAATGAGTACAGTAGCTGAACTCTTGTAATTCTTTATTCCTTGGATGAGGCCTTGAACAGTAATAGTTGGCTTGATCACTTCTTAGTGATTCCAAATTTACACGTCCTATACTGTTTACGTACTACGGCCGGATTGCTCGCTTCTTGTTAATTCACTTCACATCCGAGCTATCCTCACTTCAGTAAACTTCAATTCTCACTTTAATAATCTTCGATTCTCACTTTACTTTCTCACCAAAACTCGCGAATACACAATTTATATAATAAACTTAATTTGCATAATCACGCTTTCTTGTCTTCAGTGAAAGTTGGTTGAAAGAATTATTGCCCTACGGGAATCCCCAAGGAATTAGTGGAAGGAACCGTATAGATCCGTCGCAAATTTACAGTAGAACATGGCTCATCTATTGTCACTGCTGAATTATCTCAGCAAGCAGCATGATTTTTGCAGGAACTGAGTCCAATACCAACACTGAAAACAACCTGCGTAAAACAAACCGTGGAAGACGTAAAAACGTTGCAAGATAGCTGACAAGTCCAGAAGGTCTGGCTTCTAAGAAGAGCGTTTCCAATGGAGGTCGTAGAGAAGGTGTAGGGTCAAAACGCAGAGCAACAGCAAGTACCAGAAAACGCACAATGCACCGTGCATTTGTGCTGTTTGTGTTTTTAACTATTGTGATAAAAATTAAGGACTGGAATGGGACCAATGTTGTCGCTCTTGTACATCCTGGTACCATTAGAAATGTGTCGAGTTAGAAGGTGACTCCTTCTGTTGTAATGAGTGTAGCGTACGATACAAGGGCAAGTTCTCAATAAATGTTGTTTTTCTTTAAGTTTGTAATAATTTATTTAATTTAATAGTTTATCTGATTTTCAACAATTCATTATTTTTAATTTATTGACAAAAATTCGGACATTTTTTGTAATACAATTTCTTCATAAACAAAGGTTTAATTTTACTTCTTACCATTTACCAAACATGTAATTTGTGAAAATTCTATTTCTGTTTGAAAAGGTTAAATGTAAAGATGACAGATTCTCTTATCTTTTTTATGATGCAATCTGCCCATATTTCTGGCAAGTACCTAAAGCAGGGGTTCTAAAAACTGTGATCCGCGGACCCCTGGGAGTCCCCAGCGCTTTTCTAGGGGATCCGTGGAGTCTTTCATGTAACACATTAAGATTTTTCTCTTTTACCGACTCTTAAGGTCCTCGCGGGAAAAATTGAAAGATGTGCCATTCTAGACTAGATCACTAAATTGGTTCCCAGGGAAAGAACTCTACTAGAACACATAATTTGATCAAAAATATTAGGTCAGGGAGGTGTGTTCAAAATCTTGGGGGTCCGTGATTTAAGACTGAAACAAAAAAGGGGGGTCACGGCGATCGAAAGTTTTAGAGCCACTTACTTAAGTATTGGTCAAATATGGACAATTGCAGAATTTAGTTTTAAGCTTCTTTATTCACATAGCAGCAAGAGTTAGAAGCTTGTTCATATACCATTAGAAATAGCATACTCTAAAGTTTGAAACATCTTTATTTCGGAAAAATGGAAAGTGTTTTAGTGCAGTATATTTTGAATTAAGGGTTTTGGTGCCCATATTTTCCAAGTTTTTTCTACATATCTGAAAGTACACTGGTGTCCAAAAGTAAAGCATAAATCGTAAAATGCGAAAAACATGGAGTAAATATTCGTAAAATTATTCCAAATTTCTTGCGGATATTAATTGGGTGAAGGAGAAACATTGGGTTTATGCAAAACTTTTCAGTCGGCTACGTCCTGCGCGAAACATCGGCGCATGTCGGAACGCGGAAAAACAGATTCACGCAGCACAGGCAGTTCAGACAAGTTTCGTGCAACTGCTGTGCGAAGGAACGTTGTTAACCATCAAACAAGGTGAATGATGGCACAAAGACGCCAATTGGACATGTTTACGAAAGAAAGAACCGAAGACAAACCGAAGTGTCTCGAATTCTGAATGTGGACCAGTCTGTGATCTCAAGACTGTGGCAGAGGTTTCAAAGAACGGAAGATGTTACCCGACAACCAGTATCAGGTCGACCAAGAGTCACAACCCCTCGCCAAGGCCGATATCTGGTAATAAGTGCGCGACGTCAGAGGGGCAGTACTGCCAGAGTACTGGGTTCGGCGGGCACAGTCGAAACAGGAATACGAATTTCGAGACAAACTGTTTACATGAGTCTCAATCATACTGGAATGTATGCCAGAAGACCAGCAGTTTGTATTCCCCACACGTCTGCGCATAAACGCGCTCGTTTGAACTGGAGTTTGAAATATCAACATTGGAGTGTGGGAGAGTGGGCCAATGTGATGTTCAGTGACGAATCCCGGTTTAGTCTGAGTAGTGATTCTCGGCTGGTAACGATATGGAGAGAACGTGGAACATGTTTTGAACCAAGAAACATAACGGAAAGACATCATTTTCCATCAAGGGGAGTAATGGTATGGGCAGGCATCATGATGGACGGCCGCACAGACCTTCATTTCTTTGACACGGGGTCTGTGACTGCTCAAAGATACAGAGACGAAGTTCTTGAGCCTTATATTCGCTTGTTTCGAGGTGCTGTCTGTCCTGACTTCATATTCATGGATGATAATGCTCCATGTCACCGAGCGGTGCTGATTGATGACTTCCTTGAAACGGAAAACATCCAGCGCATGTCATAGCCTGAGAACTCCCCTGACTTAAATCCTATCGAGCATGTATGGGATATGCTCGGGAGACAAATTGCAGCCCTTTCGCACCCACCAAGATCCGTTACAGAACTGAAGAGAGCTCTCCAAGAAGCTTGGAACCGTTTGAGCCCACAACTCATTCATCATCTCATAGCAAGTATGGTAAATCGCTGTGCAGCGTGCCTGGCTGTCAGAGGTGACCACACGCCTTATTAAACTGCAGCATCAGTATTTTATTAAATGTTTTCTTTCATTTTTTCTTTAAAGTGTGAATCCTTGCTATGCTCAGTTTTCTTTCAAACTGCTACTTTGGATAATAAAATTAATTATTATCATTCTTTTGATTTGCTTCCTTATTTTATAACCATTTTACACTCGCATATCACGTTTCCCGCCATTCTGATTTACAGTTCCTTCTTCATTCTCATAATTATCAATTATGCTTAACTTTTGGTCACCAGTGTAGTGTATATATTTGTAAGCACTCATCTTTTATTTCCCAAAACTTGTTTCCTGAAATTAAGCGCAATGTAGAAGCTCCGACCAATCAGTAATCAATCATGTTCTAAAGACGTAACACTTTAGAAGTAAATGAGAATGAAGTATCGTTCTTTTAGGAATATGTACCCAAAGTGCCAAATGCTCTCTCTGGCAGGTAGCAAATTATGGATTTTGATGGATTATATTAATATAATTCATTTCCTTCTGACAGAGAGAAAACACTTAAATCATATTAACTCTCTCTCTCTCTCTCTCTTAATGTAAACTAGTTTCCCAAAATATTAACCAAAAATTGTTTGTCTTTTTTTTCGTGTAAAATTTGAAATTTATAGCACGTTCTGTTCTTATATCGAATTCTGAAAAGGTATTCGATCACGTATCTCTTTATGTGTCGAAAAAGGTGCTTGCAATTAGAATTATCTGAAAACAATTTGTTTTTTAAAAAGATGAGAGGAAAAACATTGAAAGATATAATTAGTGAAGATAATTTTAGAACTTGTATTCATCGGAAACGTGAAAAGGGTGATACTGACAGCTCAAATCAGTCTTGACTATCAAAATGTTCTTAACATACGATAAGAAAAGTAAAAAGAAAATTGTAAGGAAATCGGTATGCATATTAATACTAGTTAATGTACTAGTTTCTTAGAAAGTCATAGATAAAAATAAATTATTTAATGTTTTACATTATATCACTGTGTTAAATTATCTTAAGACAGTTGAACAGAGTATTTTATAGTATTTTTTAAAGAACAATTTTCTATGAACAATTTTAGTAGTTTTTAATTTTAAGAAAAACTATAGCAAGGGAGAGTATCACCTCTCCGCCTACTGACGGATTAAGTCCCATTGTACAAATAATACAACTGATCGTATTCATTGCCCATATTGTAAACTTGTAGTTTACATGTTTATGTAGTACTTGAGTATTTCTAACCAATAATAAATTTATTTAAAAAAATTATCCTAGTGCCATCTGTAGCAGCTATTTTTAACTACGTCAAAAATTTATTACAACATCACAAAAAAACATTTATATATAGATTTTTTACTTTTTTTTATTTTCGAAACAAAATTCACAATTACACGAGTAATAAATAGAGATGAAGAATATAATTTCAAAAATCATTAGGATAAAATTCAAATTATTTTGTATATTAAAAATTTTTACTCTTTAAGTGCTAAAATCTAACTCATATAATTATTTATTCACTAAATATTTCTTTTTATATTTTACCCATTTTGTGTTTCTTAATTTTTCTCTTATTTTAAATTTTAAAAAAAATTCATTAACTTTTTTTTTAGTTTTCTCTAACTATTTTTACTTTTATTTAAACAGTCTAAAAATACTGAATGTCTAAATAATTTTCTTTTTTTTTAATATATAATTTCAAAAATTTAATGATAAATGTGTAATAAAAAAATCAGAATAACAGTTTCTGCTAAAAACTTAATTACTAGATATTTAACTGGTTAAATGATACCAGAATCTCTAGGGAATTATTCACAAACAGAATTCAGTTGTCTTTGTGCTGTAAAAGGTTAGCATTTGAGAGAAGTTATGGGCATTGACACAAAAAAAGGATTATATCTCACTTTGCCGTTCCAGAAATTTAAAAAAAATTGTTCTACGAAAATTCAAATAAAACTCTTGAGGTATTGTTGCAGCACTTATTGAAAAAGGCTTTGATATTTCTTGAAAGTTTCCAATAAAAAAAATTCTGTAGTTGCTAATTCCACCTGTCTGACGTAGTCAGATCGAGGCCCACGAAATTCATCATGGCATCGGGCTAGATGATACGCCTGTCGTTAGCCGTAGCTATGAGCACCATTCAGGTGACAGTACGATTGGGTTCGATTTCACCCCAATTTTGAGGGAGAACACCCTGGGAGTGGTCAGGGGGCTCCCACCTCTCGTCTCCTTCCACCAACCTCACGAGATGACTTGAAGCTCGACGGCTATTTAGATTATCCCCATGCCGCGAAGGCACCATACATTTACAAACATCCGTGCCTTCACCGGGATTCGAACCCAGGCCCTACGGCACAGCAGTCAGCGTCACTAACCACAATACCGGATGGGTGACAAAACAATTCTTAAATCGTACAGCTAAATTGAGAATTAAAATGCATGGAAAAATTCTTTACAGGAGCGATTCACTTTAATATCGATTAAGGAAGACATTTACTCATAGAGTTTGTTAAAATCACTTTCAATGAGGATTTTTTGAATAATTATGTGCTTGTTGATAAAAAAATAATAATTCGATATTTAATATGAAATACTGTGAAAAATGGCTTAACGAAAATTGTGTCTAAATAAATTACACATTGCCTACCATTTCACACTTTTTACACGCCTAATACTTAAATAAGGCGTAGAGGAATAGTTTATTTTCTATCTAGAAAACTATGACTCGAAGCATAAAACAAACTTTTTTTACTGTAAATTAAAAATTCTAAATAGGGAATACAAATGTTGAATTTTTATCTTAGTATTCATTTCAAAGTACTACTTTTAGGGGTAATTCTATAATTGTCAGGAAAGAACAAAAATTTCTTTTTTAATAAGCCGAAGATAAATTTTATAGAAGTACTGGTATTGTGATAACACACTTAATTAAACACAAAAACCTAACGCATCTTAAAGATTTAAATTGAAACATTTCGGACCAAATTAGAATACTGTGAATTTCGTTTAACACGAAACTGAGGGAACTGAAAAATTTTTTCCAAGTTCAAGGAATTTCGTGTTAAAGGATATCGCAAAAAAAACATTTATTCAACGAAATAAAGTTTATTAGAGAACATTTTATTTACACAGGCATGAATATATACATGTTAAATAAAAAGCAATGAAACAAAAATATTCATCTAAACTTAGTGAAATTTAATACAAAACTTTTGTTTCTTACAACAGCCATAAGAAGTGTCATCTTTATTTTTAAGTTAAAAAGCAATTTGCTTTTCACCAGAGCTCTTTGGCATTGTGCTCGTAAAAAAATTCTTCTAAAATAAGAGGGGGGGGAGGCGAACCAAACTCCCTGATTTTTATTCATACTGCAATGTAATCGTCACCGAAATTTTAAAAAAAAAACGATTTGAGATTGCATGTTTGTGTGTGTGTGTGTAGGGATGAAGGATGTAAGTAGCTTAGATAAATAAAATTGGCTTGTCATAGGCAATACCGAGGGTATTTGAAAGTCATGTTAGCCTCCTTTCTGTGTGAAACATGTAAGACCACCTCTCTTTCATTTCACACCTCCTATTAAATATCGCCTGTGTGGCTAATTTTCCGTATATTGTTCATACACACACACAAAAAATTAGTGTTAAGTGATTTTCGTTTCATGTTAAAAGATGAAATGCATGAAAATACATAACAATTGGTCGGGACTTCTGTATTATCTCTTGTTACATTATATTTCGTCTTAAGGTATCCGACTACCCTAAAATTGTGAATTTTTCCAAATATTCACAAATTTTTCTTATGATTTTATTTTATAGGTCACCTTATTAGCTTTAAAATAGTACCAAATTTATTATTGTCCGTTCATTAAAACAAAAACCACAAGCGTTTTAGTAAAAGCAGGTAACAATACACTTTAAAAGCAAGATTTCATACTTTAAAGCGGGTGTTACTCAAAATGTGTTTTTTTTTAAATGCTCAAACGGGGCCAGCGATTGCTAAAAAGAGTTTTCAACATAATTAACTGAAATTTTTTGTGTACATTCTGTATAATAGTAGGAGAGTTTTAACGTCAGATCAATCAATCCCTGTGTTTTAATACAGAATTTAAAGTCTCTTATGTTATAATATAATCACGGTTTTATTAAGTAATTTCATATAATAACTAAGATATATATAAAGTGCTCTAATTTTTGTAAAAAATAAAATATCTCTTATCCTGAAGGTCATTTCAAAAATGAATAACATAGAAACACATTAGAATTGAAAGTTTCTTCATAAACTCTTGTTATAGAATGGGCCATGTTTATGTTATTTTTTGTAAGTTTTTACCCTTTTTTTCCGTTTTAGTAATAATTTTTTTTCTCTTCTTAATTTTAGCATATTTTTCTTAAAAATTACTAAGCAAATCTAAAAACCACAAAGCCACCTTAAGCATTTTTGCGTTAACTTATTTTACTGTTTTATTATAAAAATCTTTGAATTTATTTCAAATCTCAAATAAAATGAACTTTTAGCTTAAATTATTCCAACTAAATGTTATGGTTGTGATATTCAAGTGATCATGAACTCGGGACTAGCTTCATTTTGGTCACATCATGATGCCACTAAACATTCATGATGCACTTTAAATCTGTCGGGGCTAACACTGGCGTGGTGTGGAAACTTAGAAAGTGAGTTTTTCGCCTAAAGTGGCTTTATCGAAACTTGACCATGGCTGAAAATTTCGAGTGAAGTGAGTATTTTTTAGCTATAAAGCAAGGTGATGACTAATGGTGTAATTCTGAACCGCGGTCAAGTGATATGGACGACACTTGAGCATCACCGTGTTGCACATTCGTGATGCACACTACGCTAATGGAAGGAATTTGAGCAATATCAAATTTGAGGTGCAACTCTCGTGTTTTTCTTTTGAATGTGACATTTCTGAAAAATACATTATTTACTAAAATCCTTAGAAAAAATATTTTGAACGCGTGTTATTCAACTAAAGAGATAAGATAATTCAGATCAATTCTCTTATATTAATAGACAGGTAATTGAATTTTCAATAATCATTGTAAATATGTAAAAAATATATTAAATAATAGAAATGTAAATAAAAGAGAAAATTGAACACACTGTTTTTAAAGTAAAGGGGAAAAAACAGCTTTTTGTGACGTAGTAAATTAATTTTCAAATTTCGAAACGCCATTTTCCTGTCATTTTAATTGTCTCTTATGAATCAACGAACAGGCTCTTTTGAAAGTTCTTTTGTGATTGGAATTTTTCTCTCCTTTTGTTGGCTCATATGAACCGTTTCAACTTTTAAAAACACCAACTATCTTTATCTTTTAAAAGTAGGAGCAGCGTATCATAGCTTTTGACATTTCTTTTATAATATACACAGCTAAACAAATAAAAAAAAGTTGTAAACTTTTTAAAGAACAAAGTTTTGAAGCTTAGATAATAATTTTAAAATTGATTCTTCTACCTGACAATGAGTATTGAATGGAACACAGTCTAAGTTTAAACTTTTTTTTTTCGCACAGATTAAATCAAATCACGTTCATTATTTTAAAGGTATATTTTGATTTTTGACAACTTCTGGATACAAATATATTTATTTTTAATGTGATGTTGCGAAAGAAGAGTAGAAATTATTTATTCATATTTTTTTAATAACCTTATTGGATTGTGTGCCATGTCTTTAAATAATGTAATGTTTTACAACATTTAAAGTGATTCGAATATACTTTAATTAGAATTTCTATTTTTTATAAACCCTTAAATTATTACCATTAAATATATTTACTAAAAAGTAAAACAACTATAGATAAAAAATTTAATGATTCTAGAAAGAAAGCGTATGCTCATAATGTTGAAAAATACTACGTGTTAACCCCTTAAGCGGTAAATTTTTTTGAGCAAAATATTCCAAAAAAGGCACATTTTTTATTATCTGCAGGTAAGCCTAATACTTACCAGTATGTGAAAAAGAAAGAACTTTAATTTAATTTTCCTTTAATTTAATTTAAGTTTTCACGTTTTTTTATTTTTTTTTTTATTTTATAATTGGGGACTACCAAAAAAAGCCTAAATGTTTGCTTTTTACAAATATATTTTGTATGTTATGAAGAACGTTTCATACATACAAAAAATTCTCTCATACTTTCAAAAAATATTTCATGTTTGTACCTCTTTTTCAAATGATTGAGGATTTTGCGTGTGTGTGCACGTTCGTATATAGGAACACACAATTTAAAGCTTGGTGTATATTATCAAGCCTGAGACATTTCGATAGGGGCAGAGATAATATCAGCTTTTTTGGAATATCTTACCATTTTCATTTCTTCTCAAGCAACAAATTGTCCATTACCTAGCCAATTCCTATTCTTCATCGAAAATTTTAAAGAATTTAAATTGTTTTAAATGAAAAATTTCCGCCTTCACCACAAAGAAAATCCCGGATGAGAAATATTTCAGTATACCTTAGAGAAATTAAATCACTTAAAAGGCTAACACTGGTAATCTTACTATAAAAATTAAAAATATGTCCAAATCAAAGATAGAAACAAGAAAATATCAGTACCTGTTTAGCGTACTTGCAAACCAAATGTGGCTAGTTTTCGGTAGCCAGTAGGTTGTATGTGTAAACTAGTTAAAGGGTTAATTATATTGAGTAAAAAATAAATAACTATATACACTCATGGACAAAAAAATTAGTGCAACAAGCTGGAGTCGTCAAAATGAAACGAAATTTTACATACGTAATGACTACTTGAATAAAAGTAAGTGATTAGAAAATCAAAGGAAAATAATCATTTATTTCAGAGAAAAAGGCAAAAGAACGGAGGATTTAATATCCTGTTGAAACCCTCATGCGCAAATGCACAATGCGATACGATCGGGCATTGAGGCATACAAATTCTGTATGATGTCTTGAGACATTTCATTCCATAGTTGCTGTAACCTTGCTTCTAGTTCTTTCAAACTCGTGGGATGCCCAACTCGCCGTCCCAAATAATCCCAGATATGCTCGATTGGAGACAAATCTGGGGAGCTGGCAGGTCAAGGAAGGGTACTAACAGTGCAGAGACAGTCTTGTGACATATTTGTTGTGTGACGCCGAGCATTGTCTTGTTGAAAAATGGCTCCTGGGAGCCGTTGCATGAGTGGCAACACATGTAGTTGCAGGATGTCATGGGCATACCACTGGGCAGTCATGTGTGTGTGTGTGTGTGTGTGGTGCCACGTATCAATACTAAGAGTGACCGTATATTGTAGGCAATGGCACCCCAACTCATCACACCAGCTGTGGAAGCGGTGTATTGCTGTAAAGCAAAGGCAGGATTGAGGCGTTCACCACGGGGTCTCCACATACGTACACGATTGTTATCACTGCTTAGATTGAGTCTGGATTCGTCGCTAAAGTCTACCTGGTTCAATTTAACTGCAGTCCAGTTTCCTCGTGTGCGGCACCACTCCAAACGGAGGCGTCGATTGGTGGGCGTCACGATCCCAAATGTCCTTCAGCCAGGAGCCTTCGTATGGTTTGAGAAGACACAGGAGCCCTTAGTGAAGGTGCTACTTATGTCTGGATGACAGCCGATGAAGCAGTTGGCTGTACGCGTGCACTTCTTACGATGTGGCAGTCTTCTCTACGACTGGTCTGTCGAGGGCGTGTTGAGTCTGGTCTTCGCGTAAATGACATCTCTTGGATTCACTGGTCCCAACACCTCCTCACAACACAATCAGAGCGGCCTAATTGACGAGCTACTCACCTAGTTGACCACCCAGCTTCCATCATGCCGATGATTCTCCCCCTCTCAAACTGCGATAGCTGCTCGTATTGTCTTCGAAAACGGCGTAGTGGCATGTCTACCTCAGCTTTTCCTTTGAAAACGATTTAGCACACTTAAACAAGCTTTGGTTACCTGTTTTATACTCCACGGAGAACGACATTAGAGAGAGACTTTTCAAGAATAAATAGAATTCAGTGTAGTAAATTTGTATTTAATGATTAGTAAATTATTTAAAATAATTAGGATTCGTCTATATTTTTTCCCAAGAATCTATAAAATAACTAAAAAATATGACAAGGTTGTTAGTTAAATGGGAGTTCTGTTTATGGCATTGAATATTTAACATAACAAGATTTTTAACGAAAGATTTTTCACCGTTCCATATGAACTTTGAAAATTAAGTTAATAATTGGTAAAAGCAGCCACATGAATTTTATTCGAAATAACTTTGGAGGGTGATTAGATGACAAATTTAATAACCGTCATTCAAGGGATCCCGAACTTGAAACTGGCGTTGATACCGTCAAATTATGTGTTTGAGTTTAGAGGAATTAATACATGCTTTAAATTTACCGAAGCTTAATTCCGCATGCTGTTGGGGGTAAAAAGTAGATGACAATTTATATGTCATCCTCGTCAATATATCATGAATTATGGTCAAATGTTCATCATGCTAGACGTACTTCGAAGTGCAATATTGTGACGACGGCCATGGTCATGAACTTGTGACGTCTTATTCGAGGGGTGAAATTGAATTCTGGTGCCAATGAAGATCCACCGTGAAGAAGGGCTGATGTTCTTCAGATCTGTGTCGAGGCTCAAAGTTCTTCTGTTAGCATAGTGTGGTAGTTTGGGGAATGGGCAGCTAGATAAGACATCGCCTTCATGACGTGACTATGATTCAAAATAACGAAGTTCGTCTCCAATAGCCCTCGCGTTGCTTCAGAGTGAGACGTTATTCAAAAATTAATCAATCACAGCTCAATATTAAAGAATCAATCAAATCTGTTGGTAGCTAAAAAAATAACCTCTTAAGTACCTAATAATAAGGTGACCAATTTTTTTTCAATGAAAAGAAGGACGAAAAATTTAAGAAACAATTACCACAGAATATATGAAACATTTTATTAATTCAGACAAAAATACACTATACATATAATATTGTCTTAATATAATAACTTACATCCCTTTTAATTATTTACTTAAAAGAGTATTTTTCCGCATTAAATGACTTTTTGTCAATATAACATTTTATAATATATTGGAAATTTCGGATCAAGAAATGTTTTTTATATTGAATTTTACATAAGTGCTGCAGCTAAAGTAACAATGTACTATCAATCTGGATTTCTCACTTGTCCGAAAATCATTATGAATTGAAACAACTCTTTCAACCACTGCATTAGTTCCAACATAAATTCAACAAGAATAACTAAATTTTCACATGGAATGAATTCCTTTTTGTGAAATGGTTAAATATTTCTAACCATCTTTTATCAATTTCAACATGCTGATTTTTCCATTGTTCTAATTTATCAGAATTTAAATGTACACATTCAGTCTTCTGATTTCATCAAACAGACAATTGTCATCGATTTTTATATCAAGGACTTTTTTCGGTAAAAACTGAACACAATTTTTTATATCTGCCCAATTTACTTGAGGAGGACGTTAAAAAATACCATTGAAAATTGTTATTTCCTGTGATATTTGTTTCAGTCCATTTTCGACATTCTGGAAACATGTTTAGTAAAAATACTGCACTTTGTTGGTAAATTTTCTCCGTTAGCCTGGATTTGACTAATATAAGTTTGAAAATTTTCGTGTTATTGTTAAAGGAATAAATTTATCTTCAAATCGTGAATATTACTGAAGGACAAAATCGTTAAATATAAGACTAACTTCTGTTCACCATCTATCAATCGTTTTGTGGAAAAGAGTTGCATAATTATATACAAAATACAGTAGTATCTCCGAATAATTCATACTGTACCATAACATGAAGCGTAACACAGTTCAGCCTGGAATCTCTGAATACAGAGATTAACATATTAGTTTTAAAATATTAAAATGAAGGACTAGTGAGAGGATACTTCCCGAGGAAGGACAGAGCTCATGAAAGCAAGAATGTCCTCCCTAAAGGAGGACCATTTCTCACCTTACTAATAATCTAATTAAAAATATATTTTACACAAAATTGGCTGCCAATTTTGTACATAAACATCTAAAGTACTTTCTTAGAGGAAGGTTTTAGGGAAATATCGAGCTGATCAGTTTTGCTGTGAATTAAGTTTTAAAAAATGATATTTATCCCTTTATAGTGAAACATATTAATTATAAAAATGAGCGCATATGAAATTCCCCTATTCGTATGAAGTAAATTCGAGAGCGTCTACGTCAGGGGAGTCAAACGAGTGGACCGCAACGATCATTTTTGAGGCCCGCCAATATATTGGCACGCAATAATATACAATAATATAACAAACAAACGCATAATAAAAACAAGATTGGAAAATTCGCTAAACGTTTTTCTAACTATAATCTTTTGCTTTTTTTTTTTTTTTTTTTTTTTTTTTTTTTGCTTTTTATATATGTTTATTAAGATGTATTATTTGACATAAACCTTCGCTCTTCATTTTTTACCTCTTATTGTTTTTTTCGGCCCTCATGAAGTTAAACCCTGTTTGACACCATGCTTGTAGACCATGGGTGTGTTCATATGTTGACATGTGCATGTAGACAATGGGTGTGTTCATATGTGGACATATGCGTGCAGATCATATGGGTGTGCATATGTGCATATATGCGTGCACACCATATGTGAGTGCATATGTGGACATTTGCATGTAGACCATGGGTGTGTGCATACGTGGGCATATGCATTCAGACCATATGTGTGTGCATATGTGGACATATGCGCTTAGACCAAGGGTGTGTGCATATATGGGCATATATGTATTTAGACCATATGGGTGTGCATATGTGGACATAAGCGTTCAGACCATATAAATGTGCATATGTGGATATGTGCGTGCACACCATGTGTGGACATATGCTTGTAGACTATTGGTGGGTGCATAAGTGGACATATGCATGTATACCATGGGTACGTGCACATGTGGACGTATGTATGTAGACTATGGGTGCGTGCATTTGGGGGGCATATGCTACAGGCCATGAGTGTGTGCATATGTGACCATATGCATGTAGACCATGGGTATGTGGACATATGCGTGCAGACCATATAGGTGTGCATATGGGGATATGTGCATGCACACTATATGGGATTTCATATGTGGACATATGCTAGTAGACCATGGGAGTGTGAATATGTGGGCATATGCATGTATACCATGTGTGCGTGCACATGTGGACATATGTATGTGTACCAGGTGTGCGTGCATATGGGAACATATGCAGAAGACCAATGATGTGTGCATATGCGGACATATGCATGCAGACTATGGGTGCTGCGCGCATATGTGAATGTATGGGTGTAGACCATGTGTGCTGCATATGGAGACATATGTATGTAGATCATGCGTGCGTGCGTATGGGGACATATGCATGCAGACCATAGATGTGTGCATATGCATGCAGATTATGGGTGCATATATGGACATATGTATATAGACCATGTGTGCTGCATATGCAGACATATGCATTCAGACCATGGGTGTGTGCATTTTTGGGCATATGCATGTATACCATGGTACGTGCAAATTTAGACATATGTATGTAGACCATGAGTGCGTGCATATGTAGACATATGTATGTAGACCATGAGTGTGCTCATATGGGGACATATGTATGTAGACCATGGGTTTGTGGATATGTGAACATATGTATATAGACGATGGGTTTGTGCATATGTGGTTAAATGACTGCAATACTGCTGTACTTATTAAAAACACTATTTTATAAAATACTATCTACTTTTACAAAGTTTATTACACACATGCTTATCAACATTCAATCATGGTATCATGGGGACGTGATAACCAAGTAACTATGATCACGAGCATGTGATCTGCTTAGTATGTCACGGTTTGAGTTGTGGGGTGTACATTTCGCCACTTCAATGTACAAAAATCTTCACGGTTCTCTGTTCATTTGTTATAAACAATCTCCCGACAATGCACGTGCAGCTGCTATCTCTCAAAGCGCCAACAGCTTTCTCTTGATTGAGTGATTAACGTCACACTATTCAGCTACTCTAGGGTTTTCGGTGACGGACCTTGTAATTTTGAACCATGGTCAAGTGACGAGGACAACACATGAGCTGGCATCCCCCTCTCCTAACTACCACACCCCAGCAACGGTAGGACGTTTGAACTCTCGATAGATATAACGTGCATCGCTCCCCTAGACGTCGGGTCTTTACGGGTACTGGGCTCGAACTCGTGACATGCCAGCCACGATCCGATACCTTGACCACTAGGCTACCACGACCAACCACGCTTGATTGACAGAAGAAATTTTCAATGACAGTGACATTATCAATAATTTGGTAAATTTTGAAGACAGACACGAATAACCGGATACTTTGAGAGCGGATGAAATATTTGCAGGGCATACAGCTTTCCGAAAAATTGGAAAAGCATTTTCTTAAAGCAAATACTAATTCCGAAAGTAGTATGATATTTCAAAAAGTGCCCCGATCATGCATATCTGGTAATCGTGACATTTACAAGCAACTGACCAACCGACCTTCTCACAGAAACTTATGTCTTTCTTTATGATGCCAAAAAGTAAATCAATTGAAATTGTATCTTTAAGTGATGAAAGCGATTTTGTGCACTTATTCATCACAGGAAAATGAGCACTTTGTATTACGATGAGTAGCAGTGAATTATGTATATGCATTTTGAAAACTTCTCCATGTATACAATGAGAAACTAAATGTTTTTAAAATGTTTCCATGTGTAATTTGATTATTTATTTTGTTTTGGAAGTCCTTTCTCATAAATTTCATAAATAATTTGCGTATTTCTTAAGTGCGAATTTCTTATGAGGTCCCTCACAAAAAAAATTCTGTAGTATTTCGATGAAGTTGCTTGTTATATGTAAGAATTTATGAAATTTTTTTGTACTTTTGTGTGCGATTCTTTTATGCGGTCCCTATCTACCGCACAAAAACAGGTTTAACTGTACATGCAAAATTATTTTTTTTATCTAACTTTACCTTATTGTCTGATCCTATTGATTAAAAAGCACTGATTTCATTGAAACTTCGAAGTTTGAAACACTAATATTTTTTAACTTAAAGTAAAGTCCTAAACTTATCAAAATCTTCGTGAATCTCGTCAGTGTTGAGAGGTGTATCCATTTTCAGGTAGCAACTTCCAATAAAAAAAAGAGAAAGGTCTCCCTTTTTCTTATCAACACCTTCTCGCCGTAATCGAATTCCGAAAACAAAACGAAAATCTAGAATTGGGAAAAGAGAGAGCAAATGTAATTATCTCATCAGGGATTGTTTCTGTTTGTATCGGTAGGCCGGTATTGGAAAAAATAATAAGACTCAAGAGTATAAGTTACTTGTTTTTTTATGGCATTAAAATTAAATCAATTGAGGTTAATGTTTTTTTTCCTATATTTTGCTTTTGGGATTAATTTAATACGATGGAATATTTCATATTTGAGTTTCTTGGTGCTGCAGTAAAAATAACTCTTATTTTTCTGAACATTTGTTTCTAGAGTTATAGCTTTATTATTATGTTTATCATGTTAAGAAGTAGCGTAGAATTAGAATTTTTACATAATTTTTCAAAATTAAGTCTAGATGAAAACGTGTGATAGAATTTATGTATTATTTCTGTATAAAATCAATGCAAGAAGCAGGTAGAATATGTAAAGAGAGAGAGAGAGTGATCTAATCGGAAGCATTCATTTTAGTGTTTTATTTCTTAAGAAATATCTCGTTTTCAGAGATAAAAAATGTAATAATATAACGTAAATAATGTAAATAATAAAATAGAAGATTTTTAGATGTAGTCCAGTGGATGAGTGATAGCGTATTGTGCTTCCATGCCACAGGTCCGGAATTCGAATCCCGGCAAGGAGGACTCAGCCTTTCATAACTTCAGTGGTTCGATAAATAAATACCAAGCTTGCTTAGAAACTAACCACTGGGGGTTTCATGTCAGAGACTGCACTCCTGATTATGACATCTGCTCATGCACATCAGCTACGAAGCTCACGAAAGCTGAGATGGGCACAGTAGACCTCGACTTTCATGGACTGATGCGCGACAGAATTTAGTTTAGATGTTTAAATACTATGCATATCATTCATACAAAGAAAGCTGTACTTAATTCTTTGATCTGTATCACGATGAAGCATAAAATCTAGAATTTCTCTCTTATTAGAATAAAAAAAGAATATTAACCTGGAATTTAATAATTTTTTTTTAAATATTTTTAATGGTTTATATATGACGGGTTAATCATTGCTAAGAACGGGGGCTGATGCAATATTTGGCATATCAAATATCTCAACTTGCACACAAATTAAAAATTATTGGAAACAGAAAATAGTAAAATAATTTAGCCGCTCATTTATTTAGATATGCTATTTTTTTTTTATCTTTTAGAGATACCGGGAATATTCAAGAGCATAGAAATTAAAAGAAAAAGTTATGTGCATTTGACAGTTTTCATAAGCAACTATTCAAACATACTTCAAATCTTTATTGTAAGAATATAAGTTAAAAGTTTCTGTGAAAAAAATCGATAATAACGACATCAATTAATTTCGAACGCAATAAATTTATTTTCAGAACTCGAGGAAGACATTTATAGTTCCATATTGGATATCCCGTCATTCATTTGTTAGAAACTCTGAAAGACAGTTAATTCTGAGAAAAATAGCAAGACAAACAGGGAAACAACTTGCTTTAAATGTTTTGAAAAAAATATATCTTCCTCCGGAACACACATCTCTAAAATATTTAAAATAAAACATTCAAACTTTAAAATTTTATAAAAAAGAAATTTAAAAAACCTAGCCGTTACCTGCCCATTTCGCTGGGTATTTTCTGATGTTATATGACTGATATTAAGTTTTTATATATATAACTTCTAGTATTAAGAATTCGTTTGCATAGTAAAACAATCTTATAGCCCACGCCTATTGATTTAAAAGAACTTTTCTAAAAATTAAATCGACCCCATAATCGACTCTCGATAATTCGAAGTTGAAGGGACCAATGAAAAACTTCGAATTGTCAAGAGGGTAGAAAAAAACTCCCAAAATACACGAATAGAAATTTTTTTTCTAACACATTTAAATTTGAAACTGTATGATAAAACAACAATTGTCATATGTATAAAATTATGTTAAAGTTTTTAAAAGTACATATTACATACAGTATAAATATTATACAGAACCTAAAAGTATGACTATTTTTTTGAGTTATAGTCTGTTATTTAAATAATGATATCTTAAAGAATGTCACATTTCTTTTAATATTTACTCGATCAGCTTTAAAATTTTTAAATTTTCATACAACATTAAAATTTTAGTATATTTTCCAAATAAATGCATCAAATTTATTTGAGTAACACTTTTACAGATAAAAATACATTACTTTGTTCTCTAATTGCATTGAAATGTTTTCAAAAATATTGTTAAAATTTCACTTATAATTGTGATTGTGGTAACATTTAGATATTTTTGTTAAATATTGTTAAATATTGTTATATATATATATATATATAGTTAAATAAATTAATATTTTTTGGCATTGATTCCTAAGAAAGTATTTATATCGATTTAGTACGCTATTTTTAAAAAAGAACTCCGAACGGTTCGGATACCTCAAGTTTCCCAAAGTTGAGTATTTTATTTATGTATATCCCTTTTCAATGTAGTGAAAATTAAGGGATGTACATAAATAAAATTTAGCAAAACATTGCGCGAAAAAAATTGCAGTCCATCATAATGCAGTAGATAAAGGGTTAAGTCGATTGCAGCAAAATTCTCTCTCGTTCTTTCCTAATCTTTCTAATAAAAAATCATGTTTGCCAAATTTATAGTCTGCAAATGTAATAGTTCCGGAGATCTCGTGATGAATAAGTAAGCGTTAGCAATTTTCTTCTTTATTTGTGGGGTGTATCAGTACAGCGGTTACAAACTTTCAGAATTGATAGAGTACACCAAGACGATATGAAATCACATAGCAATATATGGCTCGGAAACGCTTTCCTAGCACGGTAATAACGACACTAAACACAAGAAATACCGGACACAAATAAGAGGAGCAAACATGTTTATTACTTTTAACACAAAATAAATTCGGAAGCTGTTGAAACTGTTACTGTTTTATTTAATATATATTTATCCAATTCCTACTATTAGCGTAGACTCTCTCTATATTTATCTTGTTCTAATTTTCAATCGTTAATAAAATGCATTTTAAAGCACTCAATTGAGCTGAAATTTTATATATACGATTATTTTGGATGAAAATACAGTAATTTAATTATAATGAATAAAAATTAATTGATTGAAACTAATTATTCAAAGAATTACAAATACAGTCGCGTTGGCATCATTTTGGTGGACTTAGCGACCATTTTGGCGACTTGTGTCAAAACTTGAAAAAGGTTTTCTTCTCACAATTTAAAGCGCTCATTTGAGCGGAAATTTTTTTTTTTTTACTATTGTTTGAGGTAACAATACGATTATTTAATTATAATTAATTAAAATAAATTGACTGAAAATAATTATCTAAAGAATTACAGGTACAGACACGTTGGCTTCATTTTTAGCGACTTGGGTCAAAACTTAAAAAAGATTTTTTTTTTTTTTCTTTCCTCGCGTTTCAAATCATTCAGTTGAAATGAAATTTTATATATACGATAGTTTTGGATAACAGTACGATACTTTAAAGATAATTAATAAAAATTAATTTCTACTTAATGTTGTGATTTGTTATATGTATATACATTTTTTTTATATAATTGTAACTATTTAATAAAAAAACAACCAAAATATTTTTTTTTTTTTTTTGCTGATCTAAGTAGATATTGACTTAATTTTTTTTCTTGTTTTTTATGGTTGCTTTACTTTTTCTGAGACACAAAGAAAACAAATGAAAGTAATCATTTTTAAAAAGATGAGGCTCTCCGATATCCTCCACTTCCACAAAGTGACCCTCGAGCCAAATTAATTGCCCACCCTTACGCTAGACGGTACTACATAAACCAGGCGTGGGTAGACTGTTCCAGGGTGCGAGCTACTTCAAATTTTTTCAAGGAGTTGCGGTCTACCCAGTGTCAGTAGCGCACACAAGGGCGGAGGAGGGGTCCACGGGTCCATGCCCTCCCTCATAACCCTTCATTTTTTTCCGATTTATAATAGTCTCATGTATATAATACTAAAAATGTAATTAATTATTCATATATTAGTAATTTTTTATTTATTAATGTTATTTATTTATTTAGTAATTTATTTTTGTGCTGTTTTTTGTTCCCGACAATCAACAAAATTAAAAAAATGTTTGGCTGCGTATTGGTGTATGATACGAGAATGGTAAACCTTCAACCCTCGACCCCCTTCCTTTTACAAATTCTTATGTGCGCTACTGCCCAATGTCGTAGATGTGGTGAGGTAAGAAAAAGGTTATTATTATAATTTAAAGTAAGTACGGAATATGTACTAACGTACAGGACTAAATTAAAAACAACACTTTTAAAACCGTGGTTAAAGCAAAACGCAAGATACAAACTTAATAATAATAGCCCCAAATATGCTGTTGTTGCTGCAATCCTCCAGGGTCTGACGAAGTTAGGGAGGTCGTTGGAGCCCCAAATATAATTATATAAAATACATTTATTATGAAACAGTTCAAAATACATTAAAAAAGTAAAATATTTTCAACTAAAGTTAGTTTGTGTTGTTTTTGTCAGTAGAAGGCTTAGTCTGCGCACTGTCAGCCAATCTTGAATTTTCCGTATATAATTACTAACTGATAAAAGTTTTAGGCGGTCACCTCAAAATGTCTTGGCGGTCCACCGGTCGATCGCGATCGACGTAATGCTTACCCGGACATAAACCGAAGCATCAGATGACGGTGCATGCGCATGCGCGGTGTTCACTAAAGGAAGCTTCATTTCATCTGCCGACTCAGTATAAATAGGATGGATCCTTACAGGAACGCTGAGCGTGGGATGTATCCTTGCGGTACAGCAATTCTGCCTGGTATCTCTGAATACAGAGATTTACAGATTAGTTACAGAATATTGAAAAAGAGGACAAGGGTAAAAGGACACTTTGCAAAGAAGGACTGTACTCCCTGAAGGAGAATGATTGCTCACTTTAGTACTACATGAAGCTTTCTAAAATAAATATTTCAGTTCGTACGAAATACATTAATATCTTACCAAAAAAGGTTTAAGAGAAATTAATTTTAAATAATTTTCTTAACAATGCCATGTTTGTGCAATTAAAAAATCATATTTCATATCTCCAGTTTTTATCCTAAACTATGAGATTTTATTTCATGAGAATAATACAAAGGAAAAGACATTAATGAAAGAGAAGAACCCAATCACTAAAATTTTCTCCCTAAATGGATGTAAAATAACGGCTATATTTTAACAAATGCATTAATTACGATTAATAATTCATTCAGAGTTATCCAAGAGATTAAATCAGAAAGCGTGAAATCACCCCAT